>JBAMHW010000014.1:11727949-11751640 GCA_037177495.1 Rhadinocentrus ornatus | reverse complement strand
TCTGTAAAGTCCTCTGAGACAACTTTGTTGTGATATAGGGCTATACAAATAAACTTGATTTGATTTGATTTGATTTTCACAACAAAGAGCAGCACAAAGTGCTTTACATAATAACAACAATTAAATTTAAAAATTAAATAATTTCAACATAAAATAAAAAAAATAAACCTTCACATATTTAAGTACATAACCTAACCAAGTTGAAAACATACATCTAGTCATTCATAATCTCTCTCGCATAAAGCACACAAGTGGCTGAGGCCCCTTACAGTGTAAAATGAATCAAGTGCAAAAATGGGTATCATTACTGTTCTTTATTATTCTGGGAAAGTGCAATCATCCTGTCCACCAAGTAACTCAAAGCTAGTGTGAATACCAATAGATAACATTTACAGGGAATTTTGGCTCATATTTGGGGGGCACAACTCACACATTTGGCATCGAAGATCATTCCTCAGAAATGCTGTCCTTATAAGTTATGCCTCGTTGTAAAGGGGATTTAGCAGGCTTTCCCACTATGCCAAATACAGCACTGATTAGTAATATTAAAGTAGAGAAAAACAATTGATTAAACACACCAAACCTGATTTAAGCAACTTAAAATGCTGAACCTTTAAGTTTGTCTAGCTTTTGCTGGTGTCATCAGCACATTAATACACCAAAAAGAGACACATGCTTAAAAAATTCAGCTACAGATATACCTTTAAATGTCAGCAGGGGTTCTGGTGTACATCCCCCCCTGACAGGGCCCAACCTTAAAGAGCAAAAGCACATGGTCTGGGAATTTCAGGGTCTCATAAATAAACAAATAAACACATTTCACTCGTAGAGTACTTATTCTAATTACAGGCTTGGACATGCACTGAGAAGTCTCTAATTTTTCTCTAAGCTGAGAGACTTGCGGAGCCGTCTGTGGCGGACCAGCAGTCGGCAGATGTAATTACCACATCATCTATGGTCCCTAGTTCACAGGGAGAGAGGGAGACACTGAGGGAGAGATGGAGAGGGACAGCAAGAGAGAGGGATTGATCCTGGTAAACAATAATTAGGGTTGGGGATGGAGTATTGTGGGATGTCATAGGCAGGATTGAGTAAAGAGGTAAAGAGAAGGAAAAGAGGAGACTGATGAAAGCTCAGCTGAGATAGTGAGAGTTAAAATTATTAATAAAACTCTCACACCAGTGTTTCATTTGCTTCATCTGAATCATCATGATCTCTGAGGTCAGCTGATCAGCTGCTTTTGGTTGTTCTAAGGAGAAGATTGGAGCTCAGAGGGGATCAGGCTTTTTCAGTTGCCACACCAGAATTATGGAACAAGTTACCTCTACATGTTAGGCAGGCTCCATGACTGTCTTCTTGTAAATGTTTTTTAAAGACTCATCTTTTCTCATTAGTGTTCGACACATCACGAGTTGGTTGTATATGAGTTATTATGATTTGTGCTACTATTTTATGTCTGTCTTTTATTCTTCATGTACAGCACTTTGATCGACCATAGTTGTTTTAAAATGTGCTTTATAAATAAATTTGGATTTGGCTTCAGATCTCCCATAGTGCCATAAATGATGAAGTATGAGCGGATAAAGTTTTATATAAAAGAAAAAAAATATTTTGTGCAATATGGAGATCTATTAAACCTGCTGAAACCTTAGTCTTTGTTAATTTTAGCCAGAATGTATTCACATCTTTCTTCAATTTACTGGCTCGTGCCTAATTAGTGACATGTTTTGGTCACCCACTACGGTAGCACTAGTAAAACCAGTGGCAGGAATCTTTGATTTATTGTTGGTTTTCTACCATCACATCTTTTTGAATTTAAAACTTTTAGTTAGTGTTGATTTCTGATTAAAATTTGGTTGAACATTCCCAGCATATTGGCCTTTCTGCCTCAGCCATCTCACATGACCTGCTTCTTATTCTTGTTATTTGTCTGTATATGTAGTTTTTAATAACTGTGTTGTTGTTGCTGCTGTCTTGGTTATGACGAGAAATTTTCACAGGTTATAAATAAGATTTTATTCTTCGTTGGGGCTGGTAAAATCTGTTTATTGATAGCAGCTGTATTCTAAGACACATGTAAAAACACCCACACCTCAGCATAAGCTAAGAAATGTGCAACATTAGCAGATTTTTAATGAATGTAGATGATTGCAATTTCACTTTCTTATATCATTTGTTTGTGCCTGCCTGTCAATCTCCTGTTCCATCCTTCCCTCACTTGTGAACAACCTGAGACACTTGAACTCCTCCACTTGGGGCAGGATCTCATTCCCATCCTGAAGAGGACATCCCATCTTTTTCCAGCTGAGGACCATTGCCTCTGATTTAGAGGTGCTGACTCTCATTCCGAGCTGGAGATCATGGCTCAATGAACCTTAGCTGCACCTCGAAATTCTGGCTCTAAAAATTTATGAACAGAATCAGTGACAAAAGGCAGCCTTGATGGAGTCCAAACCTCACAGGAAACTAGTCAGGGACTAGACAACTTGTACAAGTGAGTACTCCATACTCCCATGCCCCCTCCAAGACCTTAAAGAGGGTGTAGATGTTGTCCACTGTTCCATGACTCGGAGGAAAACCGCACTGCTCTTTCTCAATCTGAGGTTTGATTATCTGATGGACCCTCCTCTTCAGGACCCTGGAAGAGACTTTACCAGGTTGGCTGAGGAGTGTGATCCCCCTGTAGTTAGAACACACCCTCCGGTCCCCCTTCTTGAGGAGGGTAACCGCTGCCCCAATCTGCCAGTCCAGAGGCATTGGCCCCGATGTCCACGCATGTCCACGAGGCATGTCAATCACAAGATCAGCCCCCGAAATAGGATAGTCCACCCCTGGGACCACCGACTCTGCTTCTTCATCAGAAGACATGCTGGTGGAATTGAGGAGGTCTTTGAAGTATTCCTTCCACCGACCCACAACATCCAGAGTCAAGGTCATCAGCCCACCATCCCTACTGTATCCTCCTTCCATGCCTTAGTTTTTGCCTCAGTGACAGCCAAATCTGCATTTTCTTAGCCTGATGATATCTGAAGCTTCCAGAGTCCCACAGGCCAAAAAGGCCCCATAAGGCTACCAACATGTTTTGGGATTACTGCTGTGACATGCACTAACAACTTTAGGGCCAAATGCCAGGTTTGCCACCTCACCAATAGAGGCGTGAAACACAATGCCCCTTGCCTCAATTGGGACATAGTTGAAGCTCTGCCAGAGGTGGGAGTTGAAACTCTTTTAGAAGCTGATACCAGGGATTGGACGTTTGTTTATGTGATATTGGTTTGGTGGATGGGCCCATGGTTGGGATCGTGCTCCGGGGGTGCTGCTGTTGGCTCAGGTTTCTGCCTCTGGCCTCCATGAACAGAACAGGTTGCATTTGAATGATAGCCCTCATCTATGATCACTCTTCATTCCTCATATTTTGCATTTTGACAGTTGCTGCATTGTCAAGTTGTTTTATACACTAAGAGCTACTTTTGTTCAGGTTTTTTGTGTGCATGTTTCTGGTACTCTGGTTTTTGCTGTGATGCATGTTTGTTCTCGTTTTAATATTTTTTTCCAGAGCTTTTTGTCAGCTTTATTTTCCTAAAAAAGCTACTGGAAATTCTCTGTTGTATTTCTGTACAAGTGTAGCAGTTGGTTTTCTGGTGTTGGCTTGGAATGAAGTGGTCATTGCCTTCTTTCTGGTGTAACTTTGTCTCCTCTTTCTTTCCTCTACTCTCCTTTTTATTTCTGTTCACTCTTCTTTTCTGTCCCCTCCAGTCAGGTCCAGCAATACGTAAATTCTGAAATTCTAAATAAATATATCAATAAATACTGTAAGATTTAAATAGTAATAATAATAAAATTATCAACAGGAGCCTTTCACCCATAAAGCTCCCCTTGGCAAAGGAATTTTGTTTTGGCACAACACAGCAGCAAGACCATCATTCTGCTTGCCACAATGGACAAGACAAGTTAAGATTACAAAAACAAACAAAAAAAAATAAATCAGGTTGGGTGCAAGGGCTTCCTAGCACAATCTGTGAGGAACACACTCACAGCGCTGGGAGTAATAGGAAGAGAGATAAAGACAGCAGCCTGTAGGTTGGGGGTGGCTGCTGAGAGAGCCTGTTGCTGGCTTTGGAGTCGGAGGGAGGAGATGAAATGGGAGTCAGGAGAGGATAGACAGTAACTTGCCATCAAGTTACTGATGGCAGTAACTTGACGATATCTGGAGGGCATCCTGGTTCAGGGTCGAAACACTCGATGAAGATAGGTGACCTCCTGACGAGATATTCTCCTGGCTCACAGCTACAGTCATACTTGAAGTGACTACAGTATAGAGCACCTAGGTGAAGCAATAGGAAGACAGCAGCCTATATATAAGTGCTGCTGTCTAGGAGGGGGATATCATTTTAGCAGCAGTTTTCCCTTTACACAGTCATAATTAAAATGTTTCTTTTAAATCTCATCTTAAATATTAATGTAATAAAATCAAATATTTATGACAAAGGATGATAATAATTTCAGGGTTTACTAACTAAAAGGTAAAAAGTCAGCAGGCTGAACATCAGCCATCAGGTGAACAGACCAAACGCAGGATTAGAATATCAGCATTTCTAGATTGTGAAGTGAGATAAATATTCACAAAATACACAATAACTTCCATCCATGCACCTTTAGTGGTTCATTATCCAGATTTCTTGCCCATAAATTCTCTAACTTTGCAATCTTAGCTTGACTGTTTAGCCTCACCTCTTGCGCCCTGCACCCTCCGCTACCGAGGGTTAGTGGTTAACAGTTTTAGGTTGTATTACTTTTTTACAGTGTTACTGTTGTAATATCAGCTCTGTAATGTTACTAGACATGTGTGGTACCCACAGGAAGTCCAGAATCTCAGCCAACTGCTCAGTAAAACCAGTTATGACAATAAACAATTAAAAAGCGAGGAACACAAAGTCTGAATAAATATGTAACACAAATTTGTGTGTTCCCGATGGTATGTACATGGACAAACAACAAGTTTCATTGCACAATGGCCAAGATTCACTGAACCATAGGCCCATTTATGCTTCACATTTGTAAAAGATAGTCATAAAATATGTCTTAGCTTTGCTGTATTACCTCAAAATTTTTATCAACCAGGATAAAACCACAATTAGTTAAAAAACAACATAAAAAATATATGTTTTTTATTGTGCTTTGGGAGCAGTATCCCCTCCAAAATAACATTTTTCTGCTTAGTTGCATGGGTTTAATTGGACAAAAAGTAGGTTCTGTTCTTTTTCTTCTTTCTAGGTGCCAAACAGAAAACTTCTCTTCATTTTAATAACCCCACTCTCTCCTGTTTGTTTATATAAGACACACCGCTGCAGCAGGATGAGATATGGAGGTAGAGGCCTGGGAGAACCCCCTCTGGCTCTGGACCCAAGCACTGGACTGCAAGTCTCTGCATGCAGCTTTTCAGTTTCACATGTGTTCAGAGCAAGTAAGCAAGACCTTAAAAAAAAAAAAAAACTGTTAATGCGCAATCAAACCATTATTATTATTAAACCACAATTAATAAATGCGTTAATGCGATAATAACATGTTAAAGTGTGTGTGTGTATATATGATATGTAATTTCCCTTTTGTACCTTGGCCTTAATGCTTACTTTTTTTTTTTACTTGTCACAGCAGGGAAACACAGATGCAGTTAATAGCATTAATGATGGTTCAGTTCGCTTTGGTGTCCATGACAGTAAACCAGCATGTACAGCAGCATGACTTCCCCATAGAAGAATGCAGAAGTCATTAGTACACTTACACACTCCCTGCCATGACATTTCAAAACGTCTGCTATGAAAAACCTATATTGTCCACTTGAGCAGAATGCTACCTTTTGCTGAAATATTTAGTTGTTCTTACATAGACAGTTCCTTCAGTTACAACACAGCATCTCAGTGGGATTTAAATCTTGACTCAGCTATTCCTAATGGGTTTGCTAGTTTGCCTCTAGTCATATTTTCACTTAAAGATCCAATTCTGGTTCAGCATCTTGATAACAAAGACAGTTTCATGGATCTATTTTCATATTTATTGTTTATTCAGATTAATTCATTCATCCATCCATTGTCCTGCGGCCGGGGGACCACCCTCTGGTCCCCCGTTTTAACAAAGGGGGCCACCACCCAAGTCTGCTAGTTCTGGGGCACTGTCCCTGATCTCATCCACCCCTAAGACCCTGCCACTGAGGAGCTCTTGAAGTACTTTTGCACCCTGAGCTTGAAAGATAGGAAAGCCCACCCCTGGGTCCCCAGACTCTGCTTACTCATCAGAGGCATTTCGGAGGGAGTTGAAACTGTTTCTGACAGGGAACCCTGCCAGACATTCCCAGCTGACTCTCACAATACATTTGGGCCTTCCATGCCTGACTGGCATCCTCCTTCATCATCTGAACCAACTCACCATCAGGTGTTGATCAGTTGACAGCTCCCCTCTCTTTGCCTAAGTATTCAAGACATGCAGCAAAAACAAAACACCAGACAGGTTCAGATCGGGGGAGTGTTCCTCCCAATCATGCCCCTCTAGGTTTTACTACCAATGCCCATGTGAACATTAAAGTCACCCAGCAGAGCAAGGGAATCCCCAGCAGGAGTACTCTGGACTCCAAAAAAGGTGGGCACATTGAACTACTGTTGGCGTGTCAGGCATATACAACAATCAGGACCTGTCCTCTCACCCTGAGGGGGAGAGAAGCTACCCTCTCATCCACAGGGGTAAACCCTTTCATACGGTAGGAGGTCTTCTAGCCGGACCGCTGATCTGGCACACCAGCTCAGGCTCCTTCCCTGCCAGAGATGCTATATTCCACCTCCCCAGTGCTAGCTTCTGCAGCTTAAGATCAGACTGCCAGAGTTCCAACCTCTGGCTACTGTCCAGCTCACACAGCACCCGAACTCTACGGCCCCTACCATACCCCATGTAACCCTATTGGGCTGAGCCCAACCAAGCCCCATGAGCATAGGCCCGGCCACCAGGCCCTCACTTTCATAGTTCACCTCCAGACCTGGCTCCAGAGTGGGGTCCTGCTAACGTACGTTTGGGCAAGGGAAACTTTTAACACATGAGCTTTCTCTTCATAGGGGTCTTCTGAGCCGTGCTGTTTATGTGGAAGTCATGAAATGAATAAGAATTCCATGTATGTCATTGAGAATATGTTTCAGAGGATCAACTTGCAAATGCTTGCCTGTTTTAAAAGGCTGTAGTTTCCATCATGTATGTTTTTCATAAGTAAAGTTGGAAAATATAAAAGGCTTTATTAACCACCACACAGTTAATGTTGAAGCCATTTTAGTGTTCTCACACAGAGGGAGGCAAAACACATTCATCCAGAGGTCTCACACAGACGATCCGATGCTGGTAATAAGGAGTCATCATCTTGTGCAACGTGTGAAGGGAAGAGGAATAAGACTTTACGAGAAAGAATTTTTCCCCCGTGAGAGAACTGGCAGAACCCTCTACATGATTGTGTGTGTGAGTGTTCACGAAGCATGTGTGCTACAACCTGGATTTTGCAAACATGCATGAGTGAACAGCATTGCAGTGATTCCCCCATTCCCATCATTCTTTCCTGTGAATTTCCAGGCAGCGTTAGGCTCACTGTTCCCCAGCTCTGACATCACAAAGGGGTTCCACTGCTTTCTACATTCTTCCTCTCACTCTCTCACAATCCCACCCATATTTGGAAGTGATAGGAAGGGAATCCCAGATGATGACTCAAAGACTTCTATTGCAGTGGGAAACTCTGTGCACATCTGTTTTCATCTGTGCATGTCTGTGGGCATCCATATGTGCATTACATTCTTGATTTGAAAATGGAGAGTTGAATTCAAAATAGTAATTTTGCTTTAACAGTAGTGTGAAATAATAGCCTGTGCCTGTATCTACACAGGAAGTGTAGCACCCTAAGTGATGTTGTCTTTCTATTTATAACCTGCAACCACAGCAGATAAAAATGCCCTTTTCTTTTTATAAATCCTTAAGTCAGATGATGAAGAGAGTAAAATTATAGCCTTTGTAATGCATGTGGAGCTGGCATAAATGCTCCAGGCTGAGTCGATATTGCAAGCTGTTACCAGTCACCCAGCATTGGACCGCCACAAATGAGGCCACAGCAATAGATAGAACTACTGGCTGTTCAATGTGTTTAGCAGAGTGTGACCGACCATCTTCAGCCTGCAAACTGCAGGAAAATCTCAAGAGAGGTTTATTGGAATTATCTAATATTTTTTTTAAGAAACAGCCAGCTAAAAAGTGAGGCAGGAAGGAGAGCTTTAGGTCGGATTGTAAAAATGGACATGTCTTCTTATGTGTTCCCTTTGTTTGATGCATGATTGATGAGAATTGTGGCTTTAGGTTTGGGAGAGGATGAAGGGGTCTCGGACTGGGGGGCCAAAACGAAATCTGGACCTAAATTTAGATCCACTTTGTTCTTGTCTGCATGCTGGTGACAGAACACTTGGCTCTCTGGGGTTGTCTGTGGTCCAGTGTATCAGAAAGGCTGCTGTTGTTCTGCCTGGCACTCAGAAACACAGACGTTCCCTAAAGCAGCCCAAAAAGAAAAAACAGCTTTCATGGAATATTCTTTTTAGCTGCACAGACTGTGGTGTATGATACTCATGGGACCCATAAAACAAGTAATTCACAGACAATATCTCACCCACGCTCTGTTTGCCACAGACTACAGCAACGTAAATCTAACTGATTTGAAGGAGGAGCTGAGGCAGCTTTCAAAGGGTTTAAAACATGTGTTGCTCAAATCTGGGCAAATAGACTTGGAAGAAAAAAATATTCTTACATGGACAACAAGAAAAACAAAAAAGAAAGTGATACAGGATACACACACACAAAATTACAATTTCATGAAAATGAGCACGTTAGAGAAACTTACAACTATAATTTAGAATGTGCTAAATCTAATTTTCGTCTGCATCATGCTACTCCCTGCAGGGACACTGTATGATGATGTTTAAAAAGCTCAGTCACCCAGCACACAAATCCCCACCTTCCTTATTACAAAAAGGAGCTAATGAAAAACCTATTGATGGTCTATGGTGTGCATCATCCTAAGAAGAAAAATGAACTGAAAAAACAAAACACACACACACAGCCATATAAACGTTTCAGTTCACAACAGCTATAGTCAAATAAAAAGGTTGGAAACATACACACAAACATCCCACACATCCCCATATGAGCGTGCACATAAGCAGTGCAGGAGGAGGAAAAAACAAAAAACACAACAACAACAAATGAGTCAGTGAAAACCAACTGGGACACACAGTGTCACATCCTGAGAGAGAGTGAGAGATGCCATGCTCTTAGTGAAGCACAGATGGATCCCTCAATCTGTTATGAGCCACAGTGCCAAAGGACAACTGGCCACCAAACATCTTGCACCTGAGAGCAGAGACCTCAAACCCAAACCATTAAATTAGTTATCAGTTAAAAGATTAGTAGGAAATGAGACCAAAATAATTTGTTGGACTGAAATGTTAGTAGAACGTCTTGGGTGACCTCTAGCGGCGGTAGAGGGAATCCACACACTAGCGTGACGTCAGTACGGGACATACCACTGTATGTAAAAGAGAGGTGAAGACGTTAAATAAAAAGTGAAAAACACTGCCTTTTTAGTTATTTTGAGTATTGTTCCGTATCTAAATTAATCACAAAATGAACATTTTAAAACAGTGTACATGAAATTAGCTATCAGGGCTTTAATGGGGGCCGTTTTTTGTTCTGTGTGGCGGTAGCAGGAAGTCAATGCAGAGAGGCGCCTTTTCTGAGCTCATGTCCAGCAGAAATAATTATAGTTTTGCTAAAGGCTAACAATGGTTACAATTTAAAACAAAGCATTAAGCTCCCTACATAAATGAAACTTAGCTAAAGAAACCTTTTCTGTTGAATTTAGTTAAACAACAACAACATGACATCTAAAAAGAAGCGAACGCCAAACACAGGGAATAACAGTTGGGTTGCTATCGCTGCAGGTAGGTTAGGATTATGCTAACTAACTACGCAACTTGTAAGGTTATCAAACCTTGTTATCATGTTTATCGATAACTTGTCCCAACTGGTACAGTTCTTAACTTTAATACTTGAACGCGTACTTTTTAACTGACTACACGAGAGGAGTTGCTTGTAGATGGCTATACTATTGTGCAGCTTCGTGATAGCTATAGAAATAAGATGGAGCAGTATTGTTGAAATAGTTCATAGTGATTGTCTTTTAGTACTCTTTTGAGTTATCGTAACCTTTTGTTTCCCCCTGTCCACAGACTCTGTCACAAACGCACAGAATGACAACAGTGATCCAGCTTTTGTAAGACTTAGGAATCCCTCGACAGGTAAATTCAATGTTGTTTTTCACATTTCTTTTTCTGCAGTTAATTTATTTTATTATGATCTTTCAGAAGATTGTAGATTCTAATCAATTGAAGGAGGAAACGGGGATTTCAATGCTTAAATAACACTTTAGAAAAGTTTTGGGTTTGCTTTCTCAAGCTAGGTAACATCAAAAATTTTTTTAGTCTTATAACGATTTGATGGATGCAGGCTGTTATCACTGCTTGGCTAGTTCTGATTATATCTTTTTAATTTGTAGGCCAAAACTGTGGGTGTTTTTGAAAAGATTATGTGGTGAATTTTAAGGATTAAATTCCAGGACTATTTCTGTTGTCAATACTGTTTTTGGATCATTTCAAAGATCTACTAAAATACCACGATGATGCTGTATTAATTGTATTAAATTACTTCTGGTGTCTTAAGAAGGCAAAGATGAAGTATTATAAAAATGTTCATGGTAATAGTACATTAAGATGTGTTTTTTCTTTATTTTATCAATAAACAGCTTCACTTCAATCTTGTCCAGATAGTGCCAAAACATGCCATGTGTTGTTACAGGGTGCTTGATTTTCTTATTTTTAGTAATTTATTAGTCTTTGAAAGGGTTTTCATGCAGCAGTAAAGACAAGCCAAAGCCTAAACTTCTGAAGTTCCTGCATGTTTCACTTGGTTTTTGACAGCAATCTATTTCTACATTTTGACTTGTGGTTGCAGAAGTGAAAGTAACACAGTTCCTTGTTTATCGCCACTGCAGATGGAGCTTCGTTGTATCTGCTGGGTGGTGGCGATGCACAACTGTTTGAGGTCAAAGCATTCGAAGAAGATTTCCATTCCTGGTTTATTGGTCAAACTGTACAGAGAGGTGCGTCCTGTTCCTCATTACAGCATTGCTTTAATCCCAAATACTGCACCATATTACTCTCATTTCACCTTAAATCCATATCAGGATTGTTTCTTGCAAGTAAAATAGTCATGTAAACATAATTTGTAATTTAGTTGCTTAGTTTACCTTTTAGAGCTGAAGTCTTCTAAAAACAGAAAAACAGATCAGCTCTGTTATTAAATAACATGATTACAAATGTTACAGCTAACTGTAAGATCTGTACATGAGTAGGTTTACAAACTATAGCACTGCTTGCTATGTTGTTAATTATCTTAAATGACAAATAAACCAATGTTAACTTTGACCATTATCGTCATAAAAGGTGTTGCACTTAATTAGTCTTTTTAAAATCTTGTCACTGACTTTGTGTTACTCTGTAGCATTTCTGATGTTTTCGTTTTCTTTAAACAGATGGGAGACTTATGTTTGTGACACCAATGGATCCACTTTATCTAATTTTGCCATATTTGATTAAATCTGGCAGAGAGGTAAGGAACAGTTTTCACAGGTCTTATTCCACTGTGAATAAAGGTTAATATTAGTAAAATGCAGTCTGATTTGACTGACTGAATTGAGGAAGCAGAGTGGCTGTGGAAACTGTCATCACACTGCATGTGCACTGTCCTTAGGTTTGTTATCATGAAACCTGTTTGGCTAAATCTATGTTTTTTAAGGCTTTCGTTGGTACGCTGCAGGTCCAAGTTTAATATAGTGTAAAAATAGTGTTTTACTGGTAATATAGTTAAGGTAAAATTGATATAGTGAGGTGATTAAGTTTTGATAGTAATATTTATGATTTTGGAGGACTAATGTATGCTATTGTAAAATTTTGTCTCTTTTGTTTGCACGTGTGTGTGTTCAATCAATTGATTTTGAATATTTCACATTATTAGGGTAATTGTTTTGTTAATGGGTATTGGCATGGACCCCAGGAATAAGAGCAGCAGCAATAAGCTAAAGCAGTGGGATGGGGATCCACGGTGTTGACAACTTAATGTTTCCTGATGAAGAAAAAATAAGTTTGTCAGTTAGGTAATCAATTTCTGAGTTTTTGGATCTGGAATTTTCTTTACGAAAATAAGCAACAAAAATGGTTGTCAGTACGACAGCAGTGAAGTCATAGGCTGAGAGAAGCATTGCATATGAACATAAGCAGTGTTGCTGTGGTGTTTACTCAGAGGCTCTTTCTGTTTGAACAATTCTTTTGCAAAGCAACACATTCAATCTTTTACCTTTTCTTTATCATAATGCTTCTCAGCAGAAGTTCCAGCCTGCGGCTCAAGTTGTTATGGATGAAGAGTTCCCAGCTTGTTCAAGGCTACTCAGCTGCACACGTTCACTTGCCTCTTTGCACCACATTGCAGATGAAAAAGGTGAAGTTTGTTTGTGTAGGTTTGACTTAGTTGCAAGGTTGTGCTTCATGTTTGACTTAAATGTTGTGTTTCATACATCCAGAGGTGGGGAGCCTGAAGTTTCATCGATACAGTCAAGATCGGACTTTGAACTGGTTAAAGATAAAGGTGAAGACAGTAAACTTAGGCTGCAATACAACCCAATACGTCAGAAAAATTGTAAGAAAAAAACAAACTTCTGTTTGATATATTTTTTTTCCTGTAGGTGGAGAGGACAGTTGTAGCCCTGAAGAAGACAAATATCTCTGTGGGAGAAGGAGTAAAATCTACAACATTTGTCAGAGTCAAGTCTGAGTCAGATGAGGGTACCAGACTTCAAAATACCTTTCTGTTCCAGACTAACACAACTTATCACTAACTTAAAATAAAACAGAAAGCCCCGGAGCTCACTGATGAATTCACAAGCTGTGACTCTGATGAAGACAGAACGTGTCGAAACGTTAGTCCTCTGAAGTTTGCACAATAAAGCTGTCAAGCCATCAGTGAGCTTCATCTCTTTCTATCTCTTTACAAGTTTAATATTTTTAGCTGTAAAGCACCCGATACATCCATTGCCTTTTTTTTTTGAGGAAGCATAGAGTAACTTGATTTCATTGCAACTTGTCACCAATTTTATTTTTTCCCCAGCATTTGAAGGCTAAACTTTGCAGCAGATATGGATGTTGACCAGTAGATGGCAGTAGTGGTGTATAGGTTTTTGTGTATGTGCCAGGTTAATCACCAGGACATTTTCTTAAACTTTCATCAGACTTTAAATCAGTAAGCCAAAAAGCATGTAAATATTATTGAGGTTTATGGTGGTTATCACTTTCTTTATGATACAGAGGATTATTTACGCTATGCCCATGGTCTGATATCAGAGTACATCAGTGTGGACCTGAGCAAAGCCCTCCTCAAACACCTGGGGTAACTTAATCAAAATGTAAATTATTATTAGTTAAAGTGATGTTGACAATTTTGTCAAACATGCCTCTTAACTGCACTCTACAGGTTACCAGAACTTACAAGCCCAAAAGAGATGGAGCCTCCTTCTAAGGTATGTAAGCATCCATAAATAAAATTGATGCGGCACATTCTCTCAGTTCTGCATGTCGCTGCAGCTGCTGTGCACTTTGTACGTTGTCTTCCTCCTCACTCTAACATTGTTGCATGCTTTTGAGGAGCAGTCCTTCTCAGTCACTGCTTGTATGGTGTAACTGGTTTTAAGGGCTGTAGTTTGAGGTCAGTAGAGCTGGTCATGAGATTCCTGTGGTGCTCCATGTCACGAAAAGCATCTCTTACTTCCTCATTTGGCAGAAGCGGAAACTTTCAGACAAGCCGGTGGAGGCAGGAGAAGATTACACCAAATTCAACAGTGCAGACTTTGTGCGGAAAGTGAGTGTTTTTGGAGCGTCGGCCTGAAACGGATGAAAACATTATTAGAGGACTTACTGGCTTTGGACATTATTTGCTTCAGTCTTTTTTAAATTAATTTTGTATTTTTTAATCTTTCAAGTCATTTTCTCTGTTGCTGACAGCTTTCTTTAAGCTTTGTGTGTAGATAATAGACATGTGCAAGTGGGGTTTACCTTGTGGAAACACGGTTTTCTCATATCAAATTGAACAACATTATAGATAATGAAATCTCTGCTGTCTCTGTACAAGGTCGTTGAGTTTTATTGATTTTTTTTCTTTTTTGTCTTTCCACTTATTTCAGCCACCCAAGAAAATGACAGCTGCTCAGAAAACTCTGGCAAAGGTGGACAAGACTGGCATGAAGCCAATGTCATCCTTCTTCAGCCCTAAGGTCAAAGCAGAAAAAAAATGAACATTATGTGGGTTGTGATTTGTATACCATATATTTCTAATAAAAACGTGAAAAAGCTTGAATGTGTTATTTTAATGTAGAATTTTTTAAAGCGATTTTGATGAAATAAAGAATATAAATTTTTTTATTACATTTAAACTTATATTTATACTTTTATGTAAGTCAACAGCTGGAAGATGTCTTCCACTAGAACCAAAACTGTACAGACTTAGTTTAATCCTTTACAGTGGTATCTGAGCTTTCTGAGTTTTCTCAGTTCTGTGAGCACTAAATGAAACACATGTTCTAGTGCATCATAAATACTAGACACATGCTTTTAAAACCTCCAATTAAAACCAGATAAAGCAGGATTGCTGATTACCATAAATGTTTTTTTAAATCCATGTATTGACTTGTGCAGTTCAAGTTTCAGCTTTAGCAACCATATATGCAGCAAACTTGTCCTGGTTTGGAGCTATTCAGACAGCTCAGGCCTTGGACTTTGCCTCATTGAGCGCCGCTCTTGAACGTAACAGACATTCCTGCTGCGGTCTTTGACTTGAGCTTGAAAGGAGACATTGTTTTCTTTTCTAGATGGATTTGATACCTGGAAGGAATGCAGACACTCGGGTCTGAACTTAACCCCATAATCAACCAAAATTCCATTTCTGTCCCAATATCGAACGCTTCTATTTACTTCAGTTCAAAAGGCATCTCTAAAGAAATTCTATGAACAGATCGGTCAAAGTAATCTTCAGATGTCAGGAGGAACTGAGGATTTTTACAAAAGCATTTTAATTAAATTTAGACCCATCTCACAGACCATCCGAGTTATAATCCCTTTGGTATATTACACTCATGTACAGTGTGTCTGATATCACGAAAGCAAGCAACATGCTACTGAAAAGGCTTTCTTGTTTCTATGGAGGCAATGAGATATCACAGCATTTAAAAAATAAAAAAGCTGGTTAAACCTTGTAGCTGCTTCAGTTTTCAGGGCCATTGGGGTGTGTTTATGCTGGCTGATTATCAGTTTGATAGAGAGGATTAAATATTAATGTTTATTAATAACACTTGTGTATTTATCAGCCATTATTTTCAGCCAGAGTTTCATGTAATGTTCTTCCCTTTTATGTTAAATGTGATGGCATCAGTCATCAAATATTTTTAGCCAAGCAAGCAAATTAAGTTGAGGTCTGTCATCGTTGTGGCAGTGCTGCTAGGTTCAAATGTCCATCAGGCTTCATTGCTTTTTTAATTTGGGCTTGAAGCGCAGGGTCTGGAATGCGCTCTCCACCACTTTGGGCAGGTGGATCGGGTTCCTCTGAAGTCGCAGTCTGCTGCAGATGGACCCGCTCTGGGTTTTCTTCTTTGGGGCACTTTGATTGGCACATTCGTGAACCACTGCCTGTTTGGAATCATCTGCGACACGAGGAACTCTCAATACCCAGTTGGAGTGGAGGTCGTGCTCAGCAGAGCTGGAAGCCACTGTTGGAAAAACAGACAGCAAGAAGCTGAGATGAGGCTGAAAGTGGAAGATGGTTTTCACTTGTGTGCTGTAGATCTGAGATAATGACTTTATAATCACCAGATGTTTAGTTCACATGAAATTCAGTGCGAGGCAAGCCACCAGCTCTGCTAGAATAACCTGTATAAAGTGTCTACTTTTGCAGTGTTTGACATCAAAATGTGATTATTGAACTTTTTTCTTTTATTTATTTTTAAGTTAATAGAAGGTAATGGGCCTGTACTGATTTGCACCATGTTTTCAAAGTTTATTTTTTTGTTTTGTTTTGTTTTGTCACCTTATACAGAATATATTAATGGTCTAGACCAGGTGTGACCACCTCCTGATGTTTCCCTGCTCCAACACAACTGATTCAAATAAAATTAATCTCCTTAAGAGGTTGTTGTCAAATACTGCATGGCGACCCCTTAATCTGATCAAGGTGTGCCCTCAGGGACTTTGCACACCCATAGTGTAGTCCAAATTTAGGGACACTTTTATCCCACTGAGCTGCCAATGAACCAATAAACAGCAAAAAAAAAAAAACAGCAACCAAACAATATCAGATTCCCAGAAAAAGACATTTCAATAAATGCAATCAGAAACAAACATAAGAAAACAAGCAAGGGAAAACTATATTTTAGCTAATATTCTGGTTTTCTAATTGCATTTACGAAAATATAAGTGTGGCCATTACCTGTGTTAGAAAAAAAGTGTTTTTGGGCCGTTGCCATTTCTTTTTTCTTTTTTTGTGATAAAGTATATTGAAAAATAAATAAAAAAGAACAGTGTCATTTAGTCTTTTTTCAATGAAATGCAATTTTGGCTTTGCTGTATTTTCTGAAACATTGCTGCATTTAGTCAAATAATAGGTTTCTAACCTCTGAGCCATAAACTCATTACCAGCTTTGACTTTTAGAATAAAGAAAGCAAGATTGGCATGTTTCAGGTAAACAAAAAAAAAAAAAAAAAAAAAGAAAGAAAAGAAACTGCCCCTGAAAATGAAATTTACAAATATTTTTGTAAATGCAGAGCTCTTGTGCTGGAATGTATTATACATTTTACAGGTAATCACAATACAATAGTAGTAGTTTGAAATTTTGCAGTAGTCTAATCCCAAGAAAAAAGATGAAATGGGATGAAGTAGCTGGTATAGAAATAAACCAACAGAAATAGCATTTGTATCTTCCAAATTGTGTACACAGGTCTAATTATTACGCAGTAAATAACTAGATTCACTAAAGGTGTGCCAGTTCTGTTCTGCGACCTTGATGCACACTGAACTCTCATTAACATGTTTAGCAATACCCGTGTTTCTGCAGAAAAACATAAAACAGTGGCTTAATATTCCACCATAAGTCATTATTTTGCAACAAAAACTGCACCAGCTTCACACAAGTATTGACATCTTATATAGTGTTTAAATATAAATGACAAAAACATATGTAGTTTATGGCTCATCTAATGCTGCGTAATTTTATTTTAGCTTTTCATCTGAAGGGTGTCCAGTGACTACAACTGACATAGTAAATTCCCATCCCAAGAAGCTGATAGTTAAAGAATTAGAGGTATTAGTCAAGCTCGGTGTGTGTTAACCTGCATGGATAATATGACAAAATGACTGTAAACACCTGTGTGTCTGCATTATAGATGGATAAGGATGCATATGCTGTCTTTGAAGGAAGATGCTAAAGCCTAATTTTAGTTCCTTCCACTTGGCCCAGTGCCAGTCCTATTTTTGTGAGATCATGGAGTAGCAGTAAAAGGAACAAACAAATAAATAAATGAGGGGCCACATTCCTGCCACAATGAAGACAGAGTGAAGAGGAGGATTTGTGACTGGGCCAAAGTGACTTTAAAAATGCCTAAACAAAAGTTAATATGTAAATCAGTTTAGAATCAATAGCCTTATCATCAGGGGAAAAAAATAAACAAAACAAAAACCTTTTAAGTCAGGGGCATCCAGCTCCAGTCCTCAAAGACCACAATCCTGCACGTTTTGTGTGTATTGGATCAGGTGGATCAAGTGTGTTGTATCAGATGTCTCCCTGATCCAACACACCTGATTCAAATTAAATGGCTCTCCTCTATAGCTTGGTAAGTTCTGCCTAAGGATGATGAGCCATCACTCTGGTTTAGGTGTGCTGCCGCAGGAAATATATATATATAAGAACGGAATTCTGAACTCACCTATGAAATCCACATCTGCATGACCATCATCCATATAAGGTTTGCGCTGAGGTTCATTGTCACAGCTGGCGATGACTTCATCAAAGAACTGCAAACTGTCCTCCTCATTGCTGACCGGAGGAGTTGAGGGTTTGGCTCTTGATATCTGGAGTTAAAATGGTAGAACATTTGCCTTTGACACATCCATCCATGTGCTGTGGGAAAGAATAATGTTAGCTTACCGGTTCTTCCTTCTTAGGAGGAGGTTGGGGTGCCGGTTTCTTCTTTGAAGATGCAGTGGCCTTGGCATCGGTGCTTTTCAAGTCACCCACGCTCTTTGTGTACTGCCTTCTCAGAGCCACAAGTGCCTCCAGATACTCGAGGCAGTTCTGATTCTGTGTGTACAGCCATATCCTGTCCTCTTGTCTCTGATAATAATACAAAGTCGACTCGATGCTCACTGAACTCTTGCTGCGTTTTAAAGTTGAGCCCTCTGCTGTCTGAGTTTTCTCTCCCACCACAAGCATGGAGGTGCTGCGGACCAGCCTGACTGTGCAGGCTTTGTGGTAGTCATCTGCCTGAAACCCACCACCAGCATCCCGCCCTCTGTGTCCCTGATGGTTTGGACGGAAAACATTATTGATCTTCCTGAACATTCCTCTAAACTGAGTCTGTCATAGTTTTAAACTTGCCTTTTAGAGTTCTAAATATGTGATCATCATCCATCCCACATTTCCTGTAAATAGACTGACCGTTCGCTGTCCAGGGTGCTGAAGCTTCCAACGGGCTATTCAAAGATAAAAAAAGATCTGAAACAGGTGTCTAACCTAGAGACTAGTATGTCTAATGTTATGAGATGTTGCTCAGCAACATAGCTGTAGCAACAGGCTGGTAACTCTATACCACGATACTGATCAGCAGTACTGCCAGATATCTTAACCAGAAGGAGACTTAGCGGACAAAATTGACAAGCAACCCAGCTGGGAGTTTAGTTTACATTACATTCATTTGGCAGATGCCTTTAAGCAAAGTGACTCACAATGGTTAGGCAGTAGCGTTAAGGGTCTTGCATAAGGACCCAAATGGAAGGTGTTAATATTTGTTTCCTGCAGGAATCAAACTGTAGTCTCCCGCATGGGAGACGAGGGCTCAGCTAAGTGAGCTATCCAGCCGCCAGCAGTTTGTAGCTGGAATCCACCAATTTATAAATATTTGTGACAGATGGAACAAAAGGTGATAAATATATTGTTCATAAGCTGAGATATTGGCCAGTTAAATATTTTGAAAAAAAAATATAAAATAACATTGATGCAAAAACTGCAACAAACAAACAAAAGTTTACCTGATGCTGACTCATGTCTAAGGTTTCCTTGCTTAATTAATAATAAACCATTTTCTCTCTTGTTTCATGAGCTGCCATTGTCAGACTCCTCTGTCATAAGAGCAGGAAGTTGAAAGAAAAGCATTTTATCTAAAGTAATCCAGACAAACAAACAGGGGCTTTTATGTTGGAAAAAAAACCCTGGTCTTAATTAAAGCTTGGAAGTTTCCACCACTTTCACCACACAACTGATTCAGAGTCAGCTTTGCTTGGAAAAGGAAGACAAACAAAACCAAATAAAGGTTTGTTGACTAAAAGCAAACAAGGAGAAAAATGACACAGATAATCATTATAACTGAGCTTGAAGTTACACTTCTACTTTGGTGTGGACACAGGGAACAGGAGAAATTAGCTTTAAGTTGTAAATATCAAATATTCCATTTTAAAGCTGCATTCTCACGTAACTAAAAATGGGTGGTCACCTGTAATAAAACGAAAAGAGGAATTAGAAGAATCACTTTCTGTTTACTGATGTTTTAAAAAGATATGTAATTAAAAATGACTTTCTTCTGCTTTCCACACCTGTTTCTTTTACATAGAAATGAAACATCAGTGGGTTACTTTACAGGCTATTTGCATTATTTAATGTCAGTTGATTCATTTTAAGAAAAAATCCAATGCTTAGGCTAGTATGTCTTAAGTAAGTTTTAATGTAGAAACAAATTGACATGTTTACGGACAATAGATCAGCGTTTCTGCAATAAATCTATGGAAACAATTGATGTTCAGGATGGGGTCAGCTGTAACATTACATTTGCAGAAATGGGATGAAAGTGAAAAAAATACCACACTTCCTCTTTTGCTGGTATAAAATAGCACATCTGTATCCTACTCATACAGAGCCTGAAAAATGCATACATCAAGATTATTAGTAGAAAATTATGCTTTTTTGAGAAGCTTGAACCAACATTCAGCACCCAAATGCAAGTTGTAAGCTGATTTGGAGAGTGTGACTCTGGTCCAAGGTAGGATGATCACTAAAGTGTTGTTAGAATGGCTTGTTTAAAAGGTCAGTGTAGGACCTTTATATTTAGGTTTAAGATAGTTGTTCTTTGTTTTGCAGTTCAGCATTTACACTGTTGAAACGATCTTGTGAACATCAAGTTTTATGATAAATTTATAATTTTATTGTGTCTTCACACTGTGGCCTCCTGAAAACAAGATGTTTTCAAAGTCTCTAAAGAACTCTTATCATCTGTTACTAATTTTTCTTTTAGTCAAACAGTTTTGTGGTTGTAAAGTGTAAAATGTAAAAACAACTGTCTATGGCTTCATAGGTTACTATCTCTGCTCACATCTTTAAAGTATATGATCTTTCTTTCAGCCATGCTTTGTGAGAGTAAATTGCTGAGCATGACCTACGGGGAGGTGGAGGAGTTGGACTCCCTCCCTCCTCAAACATCTTCATGCACTAAATATGATCCATCTAAAGCCACATTTGTACCAAGCTCCAGCAGACCCGCTTCATTCATTCATCACAGCTCTGTGGAGCACACAGATGGCTCAGACAACATGAGTGCTTCCCTGGAGTTGTACATTTCTCCCTTGCAGTCCTTAAATCTCCAGGGAGTCTTTACAGGCAGACAGATTTCCCCAGAGATAAAGATCCCAGCTCAGGCTTTCTCAGGTGGTGACACCCCTTTTGTGGTTCCTTCATTCTGCCAGAGCATTTGTAAAAACTACAGTGACCTCCACATTGGAGGTGACCAGGTGTTGCCTCTCTCAGCTAATGAGGGTGAACTGCGGATCTGTACTGAGGTACAGGGTGTTGGGCCTTTTCTCCAATCCTGTGATGTCCCCCTGGCTGTGGAGGATTCTCCCCCAGAGCAAGCATCTCGGAGCAGCCTACTGTATCCGCTGAGGAGAGGTTCGAATCATTGGAGACAGGGGAGCGGCCGTGATCGAAGCTTTTTGTTCCAGGGAAGAGAAGGTCCATTCTCAAACTCTTTTCTAAATCACTACCTGGAGCAAAAGCTTTTGGATTTATACCAGCAATATATGATGGAGAACATGGCAAGAGAAGGAGCCCCGGGTTCAGATTCTGCAGCTGGCAACATTTGCTCTCTACTAGGCTCAGAGCTGGTTCTGACCAGCCTTGACCAGATCACTCTGCAGCTCAGTCGGGAAGGCAACCTGGACGCCGGCCTGGCTAAGGACATGGTCTTGAGCTGCCTGCTGCGGGTGGCTGGTGACGTGCAGTCAAGCGAGATCAGCACTCCTTTCCTGCAAATTTCAAATGAAACATCCAGAGAGCAGCACACAAAGAATAAAGAGATGTAATCTGGCGGTCAAAGAACACTCTTCCAATTTTGCCTTTCATTTTTGTTTTACACAAAAAAAGATGCTACTGTTAAATTCTAATTTCTTTATTTTCTCTTTTTAAGCTTTTCTTTTTAAAGGAAGTTTTGTGTGTGATAATTACCTACATGCAAACCATATTTACACTTCATTTTGACTGATTTTCTTGTTTTTGTTCAGTATTCCCTCAGAGAAGGACAATAAATAGGAACTGAAAACAGAAACTAGTACCCCCCCCCCCCCTCCCATAACGTTAATCTCAGACTGTAACTCACATCAAAAACATCATGTTGTTGCTTGATAAACCCATAAAAAAAATTTAAATTAACATTTGGTATAATTTTTTTTTTATCTGTTACACGTATTACTTTGTGGTGGAGCCAGGTGTATCATGGCTTTTTTTTTTTTTTTTTTTTTTTCAAACAGTAAATTTAAACCTCGCTGCTTACTTGCTTTCCTGGCCTTCACTGTGCAGAATAATGTACAATGTTGTAAAGAAATGATGACGCTCCAAAAAAAAAAATGAAATAAAATAAAAAAAAAAAAACCAAAGAAAAAAAAAAACACCATCTGGTCTGACAAAGATTTTATTTTGAACTAACAGCAGCTGGTATTTCAACACTCACTCAGTTGTTCATGGCGCTTTTTTTTTTTCTGTCAATCTTACATGTCTCTAAGTTATTCCAGACTGACTTCACTTTACAGCTTCTGTTTAAAGTTTTTCTCCTTGCTGATTAGTGTTAATGGTTCTGGGTGTATGTTTGGAGAATTTCATCCTCATAGCATCCTGTAAAAGATGTGTAAAAACCTAAAGGTTGGTAATGTCCACTGTGTGAGATGAGCTTGACATTATCAGATTGTTTCATGATCCAAAGTTTTTCTGCTCACTTTAAGTCTTGACTTGAGCTTGAAACAGCAGGATTTAGCAAGATTATAAAATTAGAAACCTGTAATGGTGTGGGTAGGAGGATAGACGCAAATGCAGGTTGATGA
The DNA here is from genome assembly GCA_037177495.1 of Rhadinocentrus ornatus. Classification (NCBI taxonomy): domain Eukaryota; kingdom Metazoa; phylum Chordata; class Actinopteri; order Atheriniformes; family Melanotaeniidae; genus Rhadinocentrus; species Rhadinocentrus ornatus. The sequence continues at coordinate 11,728,849 of JBAMHW010000014.1, read as the reverse complement.
GGTAAAAGGCAGGCGGATGTAGGAAATAATGATTTATTTAAAAAAATACAACAAAAAAAAAGAAAAAACAAGAAGCCAAAATGTGGAAAAAGAGTAACTATTAAAGGCAAGAAATGCAAGGGAAAACCATGACAGGGAAGATGAGGCGTGACAACAAGAATCTGGTATACGTACACACATTGGACACATGTCTGTCCATGTGTCTGTGTCTATATAAAACAGGAAACCCAATAGACAAAGACACAATCAGAACCGTTAAAAAATGAACACATGAAGCACAAACCAACAACTACACCAACACCCACAATCCACGGCAAAGCCTGTTGTCATTCAGAATGCGCATTAAAGTCAAGTTTATCTCAGCTGTCATCAGTCTTCCATGTGGGAGACCAGGGTTCGAATCCTCCAGGGGACGAACATTAACACCTTCCAGTTGGGTCCTTAGGCAAGACCCTTAACGCTACTGCCTAACCATTGTAAGTTGCCTTGGATAAAAGCGTCAGCTAAATGACTGTAATGTAATCTCTGGAGACCATGTCCTCGCTACACTAATACTGTCCAACAGTTTACCTGAGTTTATTTTATTTTTGTCAAACTAAACTAATATTTTCCATGAAATTTTTCAGTTTCAACATCTGATATGTTGTGTTGGGAATAAAACATGGGTTTATGAGACTTGGCAGAGGGTTGCAGTTAAAGTATTAAAGCAAGACAAATGTTTAGCTTCCTGTGACTGATAGGTGACATCAAAGATTATTAGTAGCACTGCTTAGTAACATGTAGAATAGAATAGAATAGAATGCCTTTATTGTCATTATACTCAGGTACAACGAGATTAAGCCATCACCAAAACAGTGCAGGATAGAATTAAAAAAATAAATAAAGCAAAATAAAATAGAA
>JBAMHW010000014.1:11717254-11727849 GCA_037177495.1 Rhadinocentrus ornatus | reverse complement strand
TGTCTGCTACAGAGCAGCTGCCATACCACACTGTGATGCAGTATGTCAGCAGGCTCTCGATGGATGAGCGGTAGAAGATCAGCAGCAGGTTGGAATTTAGCTTGTACTTCCTAAGGACTCTCAAGAAGTGTAGCCGCTGCTGAGCCTTCTTAATGATGGCGGTGACGTTCTCTGTCCAAGAAATGGTGGCCGAGATGGTGACGCCCAGGAACTTGATGGTGTGAACACGCTCCACACTGAAACTGGTTGTTTCCCCTGGTCAAGGTGGTTTGAACTACTTTTTATGAAATGTTTCATACAAGGACAACAGATAAATCTGTGGGATTCTGAGATGTTAAATGAGAGAGGAAACATATAAACACAAAACTCTGATGTGCAAAAGGGTTTTTTATTCTTTTGACTGATCTGTGATTTTTTTTTTTTGTGAGATTATGGAGATTTGTATTACTCAAAGTCAAACAAAAACCATTAAGACGTTTACAAGAAATGTCCCTGTAAAAAGTTACTACAAGCTGCTTTTTGTAGGTTGATAGATGCCAAAAAGTTTAAAACTACCAGTTGGACCATGAATAATTTATTGTATTTTAAGAGCTTATGTGATGGAAAATCTATTAAGTAACTAAAGCTGTTAAATAACAGTGGTGGAATAAAGAAAACTGCATATTCTCTTAAAATATTGTGAAAGAGAAATATGAAGCATAAAGTAGCAATTCAGGCACCTTAAAACTGTATTTAAGGTAAAAAAAAATTGATGCAATTACTGTAAATACCACTGATCAGCAAAGAAAAAATGTCATTGTTTGAAAGCAGAAAAAGCTTTTGGCCACATTTAGATCAGCTACCTGGGAACGGATTGTTTCCATATCAAAAGATAAATGTTTCGATATCCAACATCCACACAAGACTTTCTTTTAAAGTCTGCAGTTTATTAAACAGTCACAAGGGGGGAGCATTATCACTTAATTTATTAAGCCTTTTTCCCTTCTGCCTCCTCAATCCCTCCTTCTCGTTCTGCCGCTGTATATCTATCCAGTTAATGCTTCTGATCATCTGCACTGTCCTGCTGTCAGACTATGATGTCATCAGGACTGGGCTGTAAATCTGTAGCACGCAGGCAGTCGTGATCTAACACCAAATTTTACATTGCACCTGTGATACTGCTTTGTGCCTGAGATAAGATTATCTAAGCTGTGTGATGTAGCTGGGAAAAATATTGCACAATCTGTACAAATGAGACACTCAGCATGGCAGAAAACAAGTACATTTACACATTAGAAGTATTATTTGTATCCCTTTTTAAAAGTGTGTTGAAAGACCTGCAACTTCAGTCCAGCCCAGTCTGACCATGGCCTTCTAAGCCAGTGTTTGATCAGCTTCCTTGTTTCCTGTCCAAACAGCAAGCCACAGGAGGAAACTGTGTTTACTGAGCTGAGTGCTGCATAGTCAGAGTCCTGTGAAGTCTCAAGGCTGCAGAGACACATGTTTGGTATTTCTGCTTCTATCTGGGTAGAACATTCGAGGTAGATGTTAGAAGAAGTCCTTAAAGACCTGAACAGAAATGCTCACATATAAATCTGATTCTCCCAATGCCAAGCCTGGCGGTGTGAGCACCTTCAAATAAACTGATTTCCACAGACCTTGGGCAAATTAAAAGCAGACCTGTTGTTCCACCAGAGGTTGTTTAGCAGAATTGTTTAAAAGGGTTGAAGATAATGCAACATAGAGCAGGCTCCTTCACAGCATTTATTTACAAAACCTCCACTTCACTAAATATAGCAAATCATGCACATTATGTACCTTCCCTTCTTACAAACATCCTCCTACAAACATCTCACCATGTTTGACTTCTGCAAAAGAGATACAAATTAAGAAAGAGCAAAAGATTAAAAAGAAGTAATTAATAGCTTTTCTTTTAAATGGAAAGTACAATTGAGTCAAGTGGGACAGAGAGAAGCTGTGGATGAGAGCAGGGACAAAGATGGATAACACGAAAGGCAAGCTGGAGAGATTTTAAAAACTGTTCTCTCATGGTTTAGCAATGAAACTAGAAGGGAGGTTGAGGCACTGGAGTGTCTTTCAGAGGTCCATAAAGTAATTTCTTTGTCACGAAGAGCTTTTAACACGAAGGGCAGTAAAGGCAAGGCCACAAGATTTCAAATCTAAACCAAGGTCTTAGATACACTCTCACTATTGTGGCTTTTATGCCCGTAGCACTCTGTGACTTGCTTTTATTTAAAAACCTTTCACTGTGTAGCCTTGTTAATTGCAGGAATCGTTAAGGTTCACTTATTGACAGATAGATTAAAAGAATCCCTGATCATAATTTAGATGGTTAATATCCACCAGACTTGTTATGAATTAAATACTAATGCAAACATTTCTGCTTTTTTAACTGAAAATCGCAAAGCACACTCGAGTGGAGGCATCTTGGGCTACAGCTTCTATATCATTCATTCATTCTTTGTGCAAACTTCCTTTGGTTCCAGATGAAATCTGCTGGAGTGACCCAATGTTCCGATGGCAGCTTGCTGGAACATGTAATGACAGCCCTGCACTGTGTCTGGCTGATTGACACAGGGATACATAGGTGGTGGAATGGGAGAACACACATTTCCCGGTCAGTTAGCCGCTCAAGGTTGCCAGGAGCTTGCAGCAGTGTGGATGACCTTGGTTAAGCCAGAGCAGACAGAGAGAAACCTTGAGAGACAGCAGAGCAGCAGGATCTGTGCTCTCAAAGAGCTGGGAAACATAATGTGTTCATGTTTGACTATATATCACGGCACACAGTCCCCATGTGAATGTGCATGGGAGTTGGATGGATAAACAGAATTTATCAGCATGTTCTGCTCTACTATTAAAATTATTCTGTGTTTGTTGGCTTACTAATAGTTTACATTACCAGCTGTATAATTCTTCTAATTTTAACCAAACTGTAGGCGAGTTAATATTTATTTTTTAAATTCATGTTCTCAAAGCAGCCCTTTGATATCATGCTCTTTTTGTTTGTAATGTAAAACTGGACTGATAACGGTTATCATCAGCAAGCACATGCACACATTCTGACCTAATTCCTATACACTATTTGACACACTTGTTCTTATATCCCTTGTTATGCCTCTCTGTTATCATTTGCCTTTGCACCCTTTGTGAAATACCTTATTACCAAACATGTATCAATGAACTTAACTTTAACATATAATTGGAAATATTATTATACAAGACAACAGCTCTTTTTCCACCAATAACTTACAGCTCTGTTCGTGACCAAGAACCACACCAAAACAATGTGAGTTTAGTCCGTAGATTGTAGAATAAGATTTATTAGATTAATTATCTGGGGTGTCATGACGATATGCCAATTTAAAAGTCTGAAAATGGGGGGTACTGTCTCAGGATGTGAGTGACCTTGATTTTTAGGAACCTCCCGCCTGCCTCGGATGGCACCTGAAAAAGAAGGGTAAAAAAAAGGCCAAACGGATCAATGACACAAATATGAATGGGAGAGGTTAGAGAAAACTATTTGCTTTGATAAGCTACAAAATTTTCATAAAAAGTCACAATGATGAAAAGTCAAGAGGGGTTGGATTGCTTTTAATCATTTGTGTTGAAACACATGTTTAAGACCAACATAGAATAACAGTTTTATCACTTTAAGAAAATTCTGAAATGATGAAAAAGGATTCTCAAAGATTTTATAGAGATGATTAATCTGGATGAAACGGATGAGTTGGAGGAGCAGTGCTAGTTTGGACTGCAATCATTAATGATGAGCTCTTTAAACCTTTTTAAAGGCCAAATAAACAAGGCGACAAATACCAATAGTGACAAATATTGGAAACCTGTGAGTATTTAGCATTCAGGGAGGCCACCATCATGATGCAAGATAAAGTTCCAACACAGGGAGGCTCAGTTGCTTGACAATGCAACAAAACTACTACAACGTGACTGAATAATGGCCTGCCACCTTCCTCCCCAGGCCTTAATTTAACTGAGTTTGTGTCAATGCTTCTCAGAGAATACATTTACAGTGAGGGAGGACAATATACCTCTTTGAACAGCATTTGGGAGGGAGAATTGTCACCGATGAATGGATGGAAAAGAGGTTTAAGGAGTTAAACTGGTCATTGAATCTATTGTGAGAAACCAATTTTTGTTCCTAAATCACAACACTATAAACCCAGAATAGACAAGTGAATTTGGAACAGCTCTTTAAATAATTTTTCACCCTTCACAGATACATAATAGTCCAGAAAAAGCCCAATTATTTTGTATTTAAATATCCAGATTTGAGTTTCAGTAATGTTCAGACATTTTGGATTTTCTGTCTGAAACGTTCACATTTTTAAAACAAGTCTGCAAGCAAACTTAAATTACCACAGATATAAAGCAGCACTACTGAACTTGGCAGATTTTTACACTTTGGCACCACCTAACAAATGTTGATTTGGCATCTATCTTGCATCCTGTCTCTTTTCTGAGCTCTCTCCAGCGAGTAAGAGCCAGTCCAGGTGACAACCCATCCAAACCTTCAATCTGCTGAACTTCATTCGTTATTCAGCAGATTACACTCTTCATCTCTCTATGAGCTTGTACATGCTTTTTAAGATAGTTTACTCAAGAGAAACTTACAAGTGTCGATGGAAACTGAAGTTGGGTTCCTGCAAAATGACAAAGCTGCGGTGAAGTCACATGCACATTCTCTATAGTAGATATTCACACACTGCAATTCTAACGCCACTGTGCCTACACCTCCTGCCACTTCTTTGCCACCCCATGTAAAATTTTCTAGATCTGCTACTGACACACAGCCCAAGTTCAAGTTAAATCATGGATTTAAAGTTAATATCTAATCTGATCTTTGTTTGTGTGATCCAACCATTGTCAGGTAAGCTGATCATGGATCAGACTTTTTCATCACAGATTCCTGATTCCTTTGACATTGGGGGAGTTTTGAGGGCAGCCAGATAATCAGTTTGCATAATTGACATCAGATGTCACTGATTTTAAAATTGCTGCAGATGTATTTACAGCATAGTTCTCTTTAAAGATTACTCCCAGAAAAAAGTTCAACAAGTTTACCTAACATTTAGTGAAGGCCTTGGCCTTGGCAAAAGCAAACATGTAGAAATCAATGCCTTGAAAAGGGAGAAAAGAAAATTACTGGTAAAAATTAATTGTATAGCAGAATAATGTGGAAATGAGTTTTCTGTAGTTATGCAAGGCTGATGTACAAACTTGGAAAGGTAAAAAAAATGAAGACATAATTGAAAAAATAACTTGGTATGAAAGAATCAAGGATTAAATTAATACAGGTGATGTGTGGTATACTTTAAAACTACAGTCTGTCATAGCTGAAGACCCTGAACTACTTTGTTTGGACAAACAATGCTCATTTCAGTGTTTGACAGAAAGGGCCAATGCAGACTCATTTTTCATTATCTTCTGTCTTAAACTTCAAGCTCACTGAGCAAAGTGAAAACAAATGCTTCAAGGTATACTATATTACAGAAAGCTTTGTGGACATATGGGGTGAATGTGTACTCATTTAGAAATTTAAACTGTGGTGCTGATATAAAACCATATAAATGTGCTGATACAAATTTTGTTGATATATTTTTTCTTTCAGAGGTTTGGTGTCTCTTCAGCTACCCTAAAGGCTTTCTACTTTGGTGCTGTGGAACACAATTTGTTAAAAACATTACTTCCTGGTTTGGCAACTCTAGCGAGTAACCATGCTGCGGAAGGATGCTGCAGGTCGGCTCTCCCTTTATTGCAAACATCTACAGCAGGAGATGTGGAAGCAGTGCAATCCAGATCATCTGACTCATCCCAGCCTACAGATGACTGAAATCAGGGGGTTTCTAACCTAATGCCATAAGACTGTTTATCATGTGTATGTCCATGTTACACCTCAGCCACACATATTAATTAACAGGTGCATTTAAGCCTATTTCAGGATTTTCTTACCCACCCTGTATTTATCACACAAACAGCTTAACAATGAACACATACAGATGTTAAAACCAATAAACTGACAGCTTTACTTAAATGATGTCGGGCTATGTGACATTATTTGTCTTGAACATATACATACTCACCAGTAAACCTAAAGCTCAGCTAAAAACACCCTCCAAATTCAGTATTAGCCCCAGTTCTAATAACCGCTCAGCCCATTTTATCTTCAAAAATAAAACAATTCATTCGGTTTCTCTTAATAGAAAAGCTGAGGAAACTGCTTGTCCTTTGTGAAGTGGGGTGAAATACCTTATAAAGTTGTACAAATTAATAATTTACAAGATGTGGTTTCAGAAGTTTTGAAAGAAGTCAAGGAACTTCATAGCTCTTTAAAAGTAAAAAAAAAAGTTAAATATTTCCCTTTGGAACAATAAAAGATTGAAAACATTTAATTTTCAAGGTCTTGTAGATATTTACTTGTGCAGTTTTTAAGGAAGCAAAGCAAAGTGAGACAATGTGACTCACTGCCTTTCCTGCAAATCCCTTAAAGAAACATGAAAATGTTTTTGTTGTTGCTCAAGGTGTGCAAAATTGCAAATGATTTCAAATTCTCATTTAATTTCCCCCTCACAAAAGAATCTAATGAAAATTTTAGCAAATGCAAGAAAAATGATAGATTTCATCTCTTGTTAACTAATTATATTTCATCTTTATTCTAAATGTATTTAAGCTTAAAATGTCAGATTTTTTCCTAACATGTTAGCTTTTCCTCGTTCTCCATCCCTTTCCTCAACCTTACATCACTCTGTCTGCCTCTTCCTGGCATCCGACATTGTTATTGGTGTCATAATTTACCTCCTTATGCAAACATGACCCTGTCCTCGATATGCTGTAAGGCAAAATATTCATACTGTAGTTATTATGAGCCCAATAAACAATGACATGAGAGGGACATAAATTATCGCTCCATGGCTCTTTTATATTTTACTTTCCATGCATCACATTGTCCACAGATACTAATACATGCATGCATCCCCGTTGTTGCCAGTGTGGGCTATACATACAAAAGAGGAGCATTATTTCATGGTGTGACATACATGTGCTTAAGATAAACAGATCAGCGAGGACAAGGCAGATAACTGGAGCAAAGTTGCTGGAGTAAAGATGGTCACTGAATGAAATGAGTGCTACTGAAGGACTACTGAGCTGTATGTATTCAGTAGCACATGTATGCTTATGTGTTTGACCTTGGCCACTTCTCCCCGCTTCTTCCCCCACCACCCCCTACATGTTTATCCACTCCCGCCCCTACAGTCCCACTCAACCTTGGCTAATTAGCTCACATCCCGGTGGCACATGTTCACCACGCAATTTATACACAACAAGGACGCCATAAACTGCAGTGTCCCACCTCAACATGGAGCCACTTACTCTCTCAGTGGCACTTTAAAAGTAAGGGTTTATCTGCTTTTTTGTTTATTTAATAAATCCGTTGATGTCCTATAAACCTATTGTGTGCAGCATTTTTGTACTCATTCAAAATATTTAATCTGAAGTTGTTATTAATATTTTACATTAATAACAAATCAAATGAAGGCATATAATGTAAAAGGTTTATGCATAGTGATGAAATATGGGCCCTCAGACTGATAGTTGTTTTCTGATACTCAGCTTCACAACGTCACTCTTTTGGCTTACATTTGTTGTTTTTATGAGCAGCATTTTCAGTTAAAGCAGGAAGTAGTTCTGGAAAAGCTGACACACCTATTACCTGCACAGGACACAAAGGCAGGAGAAAGAAGAATCTATTCAAAACCCAGATGCTATAAAATTTTTTTTAAAGCTGATGGAGTCAAAACTCCAAGGTAAGAGGTGACTGATTATTGGACTTTGACATGGCTTTTTGCAGGGGAATAAATTGCTAAATGTATATTGATTTAAATGATGAGTATATGTCAGGGATGTTGTTTCTTCTGTTCATTCAGTAAATCCTGTTACCGTGAATTATGGCTATTGTTATATACCGCTGATATAAAATAAAAGTTAAATAATGATATCACATTAACAATACACATATTATAATCTTGGATATACTGATTAAGATTTCTTGTCCCCCGATATCCATGTAATTTAAGATTAAATATTTCCAATAAAGAGTCTCAACTTGATTCTTGCATTTGCCAACAGCACACAGCTGCCAGCTATTTAACATTAATATGCTTTTGGATTAAGTTTTAACAATTCTGCAACATGTAGCATAAATTTTCAAAGCAAAATAACAGCGTAGACAGAGATATAATGTTGTTTCTGGATAATCCTCATCACACTAAGTGCAATATTGCTAATTTAAAATAGTTTAATCTAAAACATAAAATTCTCAAATTAAACCTTCAAATAGGTACAATATATCAATGATAATTCTTCCATAATTACATTGAACACAGCATTGTCTGCCATGATGTCACAACAACCATGTTTGTGCTACCGTTAGTGTCTTCCTGAGACATGCTACTGTGTTGCCTGACACTCGTGACTGTATATCACTGATTGATAATCCTGCCTTTTTGATTGAGTGGCGACTGTTATATTCATGCAAAGAAAATGCAGATGTGTATACACTTACAGGTTATTTTATGGTGAAAAAAAACAACTTGTTGAGTTTCAAACTTAGCATTAGAATGGGGAAGAAAAAGGATTTACTTGATCTACTGGATTTTTCCTGCACAACCATCTATAGGCTTTACAAAAGAACATATATAGAAAAATACCTAACTAAATAAATAAATGTGCAAATGAAAATGCCTTGTTGATATCAGATGTTAGAGGAGAATGAGCGGACTGGTTTACGATGATAGAAAGGCAACCGCAACCACTTATTATAACCAAGGTGCAGAATACCATCTCTAAATGCACAACACATCAGACCTTGAAGCAAATGGGCTACAGCAGCAGAAGACCACACCAGGTGACACTCTTATAGCTAAGAACAGGAAACTGAGGCTAAAATTTACACAGACTCACCAAAATTGGACAACAGAAGATTGGAAAAATGTTGCCTGATCAGTTGCGTCTTGATTTCAGCTACAACATTCAGGTGGTGTGGTACGAATTTGGCATAATCAACAATAAAAGCGTGGACATGGCAAAGAGTTCACTTCTGTCCAGTAGCCGCCACAGTCACCAGATTTCAATCCAACAGAACACCTTGTGGTGGTAGAGATTCACCTGACAAATTTGCAAAAACTTTGTGATGTTATCATGTCACAAGGGATCTAAACTAACACCAGCCAACCTTCCAAATGCAGGTCTAAATAAAATTTTGGTGGATATGAATAAAAACTTACTAGTCATTTTGGTTCCTCCCTGAGCCGCCACCTTACCATGGTGGAGGAGTGCGTGCGTCCTGACAATCCCAGTGGCTATGTTGTCAGGGGCTTCATGCCCCTGGTAGGGTCACCCATGGCAAACAGGTGTCTAGGGGAGGGACCAGACAAAGTGCGGCTCAAAATCACCCCTATGATGATAAAAAAGCAAGGACCGGAGTTTCCCTTGCCCGGATGTGGGTCACCGGGGCACCCCTCTGGAGCCAGGCCTGGAGGTGGGGCACGGAGGCGAGCGCTTGGTGGCCGGGCCACTCCCCATGGGGCACGGTTGGATGACATGGGCCCTCCCGTGGGCTCACCACCTGCAGGAGGGGCCATAGGGGTCTGATGCAGTGTGAGCTGGGTGGCTGCCAGAGGTGGGGACCCTGGAGGTCTGATCCTCGGCTGCAAAAGCTAGCTCTAGGGACGTGGAATGTCACCTCTCTGGGGGGGAAGGAGCCTAAACTGGTGCGCGAGGTTGAGCGGTTCCGGCTAGATATAGTTGGACTCACCTCGATGCACAGCTTGGGCTCTGGAACCACTGTCCTTGAGTGGGACTGGACCCTCTTCCATTCTGAAGTTGCTCCCGGTGAGAGGCGCCGAGCGGGTGTGGGCATGCTCATTGCCCCCCGGCTTGGCGCCTGTACGTTGGGGTTTATCCCAGTGGACGGAAGGGTAGCCTCCCTCCGCCTTCAGGTGGGGGGATGGGTCCTGACTGTTGTTTGTGCTACCAAGCAGCAGTTCAGAGTACCCACCTTTTTTAAAGTCCTTGGAGGAGGTGTTGGAGGGCACTCCTTCCGGGGACTCCCTCATTCTGCTGGGGGACTTCAATACTCACGTGGGCAATGACAGCGAGACCTGGAGGGTCGTGATTGGAAGGAATGGCCGCCTTGAACTGAATCCGAGTGGTGTTTTGTAGTTGGACTTCTGTGCTCGTCATGGATTGTCCATATGTGCACCTGGCACCAGGACACTCTAGGCTACAGTTCGATGATTGACTTTGTAGTTGTATCGTCAGACTTGCGGCTGCATGTCCTGGACACTCAGGTGAAGAGAGGGGCGGAGCTGTCAACTGATCACCACCTGGTGGTGAGTTGGCTCAGATGGTGGGGGAGAATGCCCGTCAGGCCTGGCAGGCCCAAGCCAGTAAGGCCGTCTGGTGGAGCCCCCTGTCAGAAAGAGTTTCAACTCCCATCTCCAACAGAGCTTCAACCATGTCCCGGGTGAGGTGGGGGACATTGAGTCCGAGTGGGCTGTGTTTCATGCCTCTATTGTTGA
>JBAMHW010000014.1:11677396-11717154 GCA_037177495.1 Rhadinocentrus ornatus | reverse complement strand
GCTGGCCTGGGAACGCCTCAGGATCCCTCCGGATGAGCTGGTGAATGTGGCCGGGGAGAGGGAAGTCTGGGTTTCCCAGCTTAGGCAGCTGCCCCCGCAACCCGACTCCGGATAAGCGGCAGAAAATGGATGGATAGTCATTTTGGTGGGTAATGATATGGTAGCTAATGAGAAGAGCTGATTCCTGTCAGAGAAAGCTGAAAGTACAGCAACTGATGCTCAGCAGGCAGAGGGTGGGGCTTCAGTTTGATGGGCACACTATGTGGCCAATCACATGCTAGAAATAGACTTATACCTGACATTACTATGGACAAATAATGTTGTCCATTGTGTCCATAAAGCAAGGTTTCCATTTTGTTGAATGTATTTCATGAAGACTTAGGACGTTCTTTAGGCAAAGGGGCTCTAACCTGATACTAGCCACATGTACCTAAGAAAGTGACAGTTGAGTGTATATTATCAATGACACATTGAGAAATAGTTTTATAAAGTGTGTCTGTGTGGATATGCTAATTAGACATCCAACGTTGAATGTTTTATGTAAAACAATAGAAATCAGGAGTTCAGGTGTACTTAGTTACCCAGATGCCAATCATTAAAAAAATTTATTGATTGTGGGTCTTACCATCCATTGAGATAAATTAGTTCATCACAAACCAACTAAGTGTTATTGATTTAGATGTTATTCAAGTTTATACATATAAATTATGTGTGCTTCACACAAGCTCAAGTCAGTTATGGTATTCCACAGGTTTTTGGACTTGGCCCATTTTTGTTTTAACTGCCAATGTTTCCTTTGGGCAACATCATCACATAGCATGATATGCATTTCTACTGGTATGCTGATTAGACCTGAGGAAATAAATCAGTAACTAAGGCCTGGATGAGCTGCAATTTTCTTCTTCTAAATTCAGCAAAAACTGTAGCCATTGTTTTTGAAAGATCAGATTTTCTTTCTTTTTTACCTTAATTTGGTTAGGGTTAGAGTCAAGACAGTACATTAAGATATTATAAAATACATGGTGAGGGTATATGCATTTTACAAATCATAAACAGATTCCCACAAATACCACAAATCAACCATGGATTGTGACATTAGTACATTTTGGACATGTGGACATATTCACCTGCTACCTATTTAATGGGGAGACGTGGCTGTTAGATGTCAAGAGTGTTTAGAAAGACCTTTAAACACATATGTCCGTGTTTATGTCTGCATCTGCAATCATTTTGTCATTAAAGTGGGCTTTCTAATAAAATCTAAAGTTATGGTTCAATTGTTTATAGCAATGCTTAAATCACTTTGATCACATTATAAAAAATCATTAAAACTGCTTGTGCCAACAGTCAGACTTTTTACTAAGTCAATGTTCAAATAAGCCCTTTGATGAGAGCAGAGCTGCTGTGTTTCTACCCAGTTGACAAAAACAAAACATAAAGCAGATACTTGTACCACTGGAGCAATGACAGGCAGATTAACCAAATTTTTCAGTAACTATACAGTACTCTTCATGTTGTTCGGCAAACCAAAGGTTTTACAGTATAAATGTTATAGTTAACAGGCCAGTATTACTGCCTGGTTTATTTTTAGTTGGCACATGCCCAAGTCTTGTATTTGACATCCTATAAACAAATAAGTTATGCTCAGGTCATTTTGTTGGCAGCTGGTTGCCAAGAGGTCTGGTGCATCTCAAGCCTCCCATGCTTGGCCTGAGAACGGCCTGAAATGGCATTTTGCAGGACATCATGCCCCAGATGGATGTCACTGTGCCTCATTACTTCATGTATCCACTCCAACTGGAACCTACCTTGATAGTCAGTGTGAGCTGGTATTGCTCTGGTTTTTTGTGCATACATGTAGTTCAGACTTTTTATAGTCTACAGTCCTTGAAAGTCACTCATGAAATATGTTGTCCGAGGTTGTCTGTAATATAATTTAAACTTTAACAACCTAAGTGTATGTTAATTGGATGAACACATGAAGGGAAAAATCAGTACCACTGTGTAACTTTCTGACATTAAAAATATCAGTTTCTTACTCGTGTTGATGGTACACTGATATTCACTCAGTACATTCTTGAAGGCATTGTTTCCCTGCAGTATCCTGAGGCTGAGAAACCACGGGATGTTGCATCACTTTGCAGCAGCTTATTGCTTTACAACAACACAATATCAACACATTAGTGGTTTTGAATTCTCACCGAAGCTGATTCTACAAATATATGCAAGAGAACATTATTGGAGAAAACAAAGAAAAGAAAGAAAAAGAGCAAGAGATAAGGCAAATGTCAACACTGGACTGAAACAATTCCAGTCCCAGTGAGCACACCTGTTGCTGCCGCACTTTTTGTTCTAATTTTTAAGTATAAAACCTTCGTAAAACGGACAAATAAAAGAGCAGAAGCTACAATGTATGCGGTAATTAAATATAGGACATTGAATCAACCACATCCAACTTCATTCGCCACCTTAAAACACACCTAGATAGGTCAGTCACTGTAATATGGACTTAATGTTAGCATATATGTTAGAAATGAGCTTAGTGTCACAGCAATAATGTTAGCTTGGTATTACCTTTGTAGTGAAAAATTGTTAACGCAGATTGTCACTCCTTAAATGTCTTTAAAAGTAGTGAGAGACATTTGGTGAACACTGTGATTTTGTTTGCATAAACTGCTGGCTTTGCCATGAGCTGCCCCAAATAACAATAAACCATCAGAAGCATTGTAAACAACATGGTATTACTGGGTCTGTTTGTTAGAAAAATGTTTTTGCTGCTTTAGTAAATTTATAAGTATTATTAGATTTATTGGATCTGAATAGTTTTAAGTTTGATAAGTTTAGTTCAATATTCAGATTTTCTGTACCCATCTCACAAAGTCATTTTAAGCTTTTTTTTCTTTTTCTTTTAAAATTTTCTGATGCACTATTTCAGATATCACCAACCCCAGACCTCTTGGACCACTGTCCTGCAGGTTTTAAAATGTTCCCTTGCTACACATGATTCAAATTAAATGGTTCTCTATGGTAGATAAAGTATTTTTAACAAGGGACTTACCAAGCTTACCTGGTTAATTGGATGACTTCACCCACTTGACTCGATTGTATTGTGCTTCCTGGTTGTCTCTCCCATTTTTGAAGCAACATAGCAAATAATAGAAAATTTCAACAAATTTTGATGTGTGCTAATGCAGCCGTTGCACCGCGCCAGCCGGCACTGCCACAGCTGCTGCCACAGCCAAAGGTACCAACCGGCACAAGGGAGACGGTGTGAAATCGATACAAAACGTGACTGTGAATTCATTTACTTAAATATCCCTTGTTGCCACCAGATGGCGCTAATCATTGTTTTTTACATACAAACATGCTCAGGTTGGGACAGCGATTAAAACGGGCAAATATTAGCATGGTCTATCAGAAATCACGGTGGCCACTAGGTGGGGGTATACTGGTTAAAACTGGCAAATATTATCGCTGTTAGTGACATTTGTGTTCATGGTGAAAGCTCAGGAGAAAAAAAAAGAAAAATAATATGAAGAATGTGGTGCTCTGACCGGGGATTGGTCTTAATAAGCTATGTTTTGATACATAAATTGTGTCTGAAAGGACAAAAAGTAATAAAAGTTTCAATGCCGAGTCCGTGATTCGAACCCCTTACCATGTACAAACATGTTCAAATTGGGACTCTTATTAAAACTGGCAAATCTTATGGCGTTTGGTCAATAGAGTTCCAAGTTAAACACACTTCCTGTTTAATGGCGAAGGGACTTCCTGTTGCCAGGGGGCAGAGCAATGGCACTGACAACATCTGGACATCCAGATGTGTTCAGCCTGGGACTGGAGTGAACCATGTTCAGTTTTGTGATCTTAGCAGCATCAATATAAAATTCCGCAGAGTTCGAAGTGGCCACTAGGTGGCGCTATGGTCATTTTTCATTTACCAAGATGTTCAGGATGGAACTCTAATTAAAACTACCAAATATCACTTGGTTTGGTCAACTGAGTGCAGTGAGAGGTACTTCCTGTTTAATAGCGACAGGAAGTCTTTAAGGAACACGGAGATGTAATTTATTTTTTTAATGGGAAGAAAAGTCGACTATGTTACTTTCAGAGCTTGAGGCAAAAAAAGAGCCAAAAGACTTGACTACTCTTCTTTGGTAGTCAAGGCATAACTGCATTGGCACACATAATAACCTTAGCAACATTAGCTTCTTTCAATGGAAAGGTTTCAGGAAATGCAAAGGGCCAAGCTGCAATAAAAACCACCCCATAATGGCAAAGTCATTATTGACAGGTTATGATCTCTGCTGCACATGGCATGGAAGCTATGTGCCATTTACTATATGCCATCTGTCCTTGGTGGTCTAAAGAACATGTTCAAAAGGTCAATATTTGATGAACATATGTAATATTATTTCATATTTTAGTTTATTTGTAGTAGAAAGAAAAGTATTTTATAAATTATTTTGCTTTGTCAAGTGTCAGTCTAAATAAGCCATGTTGCAACACAATATATTTCATGTCATAACACATCCCATCACTCTGCAACAGCAAACTTAGTCATGTCTGACCTAAAACCTCACATATCTGCTACATTGTTTGATGCAATCATGGTGACCTTGTGTTTGTACACCAACCTTGAACACTATTACAAGAGCAGAGATAAACAGACAATGAACCATCCTATCACAAGTGTCTGTTACGTATGCTGTTTACCCACATTAAGTGAGATGTTCACAGCTGAAGTAAACAATGAGCAATGCTGTGTTTGTTCAGAGAAAGGCTCCATGTATCACTGAGCTGTGTTTTAAACAACGGAGGGGCTCAAAATGCAAAAGTAAAAATATAAATGTATAATTTACTGTTGGAATTTTAGGAAGACCCAGTCTCAGTCTTTATGCAAGTGCAAAAAACGCCCAAAAGGTAGCCCTCCCTGTAAATTGTCTTACAGTTTAACAATTATAAGACATAAAGACAGTTTTCTACCACAAGTGGACATGAATAGTCTCAAGGCATTTTGTGGAATTTGATATGAAAAGATTAACATTTATCACGCAAGTCTTTTACTGAGTATGTCAGTGCCTTCTTCACTTTTCTCTGAAATGTGACTTTTTTTCAGTATTGGTTGATGCATCTCACTTGTTGCCAAGTTTAGTCTTGCTTTTATACATATTTACAACTATGTTAACAAATATTTGGTCAGTTAATCAGAATTCAATCACTCAAAACAACATAAGATCTAATGCCCAAAATGAGGCACTCTGTGGTCTAAGTGAGTCCAGGCATTACATCTGTCATTTTCCTCACCTAGTTCACCTGGTTCATTGGTGCCAAGACATATGTTTATACTGTTATTTTTCTTAGTAGAGACAGTTTGTTGTAGAGTGGGGTTAAGGGGTGGGAGTGGGGCTCTATGCCTATTTACATATTAACTTCTGAATGCTACTCCTTAGATGTTTTTCTTATACTTTTTCTATAGAAGTATTGTGACACAGTGAAACAGGTCTCAGTGTAAGAGCTAAAGAATTTGGTGTATCTTGGGTCATACCTCTGAAATGAACAGTATTTCATGTGATGCATCACAACAAAGTCTCTCCATCTCAAATTAAAAATGTGATCATAACTTAATGTCAATATCTTGCCTGTCTGGTCTTTTTAACTGGATAGTGGATTCATTGATTTATCTGTTTTGAATTACAGATCATACAGTAATGTCATGAATGTAATGCTGCAACTTTTCCTTGGATGACACAGTTTAATTAATCTAATCTTCACTTTCTTTTCCTCTGATAAAGATTATTGAAGTATGTTATCATACGGCTTAGATAAAGCTGAGTTTTGTCAGTGGCATTATATCAGCTGTTTAAATTGCATTGAAGAGTTAGATTTAAAATATTTTCCCCACAATACAAAAGCACTCTTATCCTACTTTGACATTTATTTTAAGTTTTGTAATGCTGGTTAACATCTGGTGAAGTCACTGAACTGTATTTTGTTTTTCTTTTTTGTTGGGGGGGTGGGGTGGGGTGGTGGTGTAACACTTAGTTGATTAAAAGGCTTTGACTGATAACTTATTAGATGTAACTGCATTTTTTCTGTTGTTTTATGCAAGCTTTGACTCAGCTGGAGTGTTGTGTACCAACAAGGCTGCCCTCACATTAGTGATAAAAGTATGATTAAGAATTTATTTTGAATGGTTTCCTAAATCGTTCTGATGTACTGTACGTTAAGTTGTGTAACTACATCAGGCCCTTTATCAATCTTTTTTATCTTTAATTTTCCTATTTCAAGGTTTCCTTAAATCTGTTTTGTGCTTCACTGCATCTTTTCACTTAGTCGTTTTGTGTTATTTTTTTTTCTTTTTCGTGGAAAATGACGTAAAATGCTGTTCTTTTACCTCTCATTTATCCTACACATCTAAAGCTAACTTGTCTTCTTCTGCCCTCTCAGACACACAAACACACACACATGCACATTAACTTTCACTTTGCTGTAAGCTGGTGACATGAGTCCTTGGAAAGTGCAGTATTCAATTTGTAACTATTATGGAGACAAGGACACAGTCCTTTATGTGAGCAGCCACAGAGAGAAAATGGAGGCAGTCACTATAGCAACCGCCAGGAGAGTGCCCAACAAATCAACAAACAATGTAGTACAAGACTTTTCCAGGGGAGCCATTTAATGTAAAGCCTTGAATCATACAAAGTTGCCCTCTTAAGTTTCCGAGACCTGTCTTGTAGTGTCTGTGGGTGTCTAAGCCCCAAGTGTTTGGTAAAACCTTGTGTTTTTCTCCACACTTGTGTTTCAAGGCCAGTAAGACTGAATGTGCCAAAGAGCTGCTGTCTTGGGTCACAGCAACCTCAGAATTTCATTTGCGTGATCAGCCTCCAGGAAATGCTCCCTGATGCAAGAGCACATAATAATACTTTTTGTATATTTACTTGAGCAATCTGCACATTTTACAAAACTTTTCAAATTCTCTATTGTACAGATCACTGTATAAAAAACAAATTTTTCTTTGGTCAGTACAGTTGGAAGGTATGAAGAATACAAATGGATCTTAGGCTTAGACTTCAAGACACTTTTTATGCTTTATTAAAGGATACTTTTTCAGTCTGCGAAGTATTTAATTAATTTAGTTTCATTAATAGTATGAAGCTCAACATTCTGGAGTGTAATTGTTAACAGTGCTTCATGTAGTCTTCATCTCCACTTTAATTCCTGCCTGTCGCTCTCACTTTCCCATGCTCTTTGTCTGATAAATATCCTCTTTGGTTCTGACCTTGCTCTAAATCTCACAGCTAGACTCAGAGCTTCAGGCTGGCTGATGCTGTCTGACTCGGACTGTCTGGGTGTCACAGCAATTACAGCAGTTTAAGAGGCCGTCAAGTGGGCGCTTCTGTGTGTGTGTAGGTGTGTGTGCTAATAAGAACAGATTTTTTAATTTTATTTTATGGATAATGTTTTTTGGCATTGCAGAGCAGACCAGTCACTGAGATGATTTAAGCTGATTATAGTCTCTTTACTGGTTTTATAAAGAAAATAAAACACTCCAGAGCCAGAAAGGAAACTTTTCTGTAAATTAAACTTGAGCCTGAGGAGTGTTGGGTATAACTTATGAATGCAATGATGAAAGAATGTTTACAATGTTTGGACTTAACAACCATTAACAATGTTATGAGATTCACATGCTAATAGTTATGTCATGGGTCTGTGAGAGGAGCTGTCCCATGCTGGGACATTTTAAATTGGGCTTGGGACCTATGGGCCCCTGGCCAAAGTAGGATGCTGTGATATAGCTCAGAAATTTGAAGATGAGCTCCACCTTCCATTATTAAAGACAATGTGCTCCTCATATTTTATTTTTTATAAAGCTCTTAACATGCAACAATAATCTTTTATCATGATTATGATGTACTGTACGTTTTTGTAATTAGTATTTTATGTATTTACATTCTGCAGTTAGATACATATGAATTAATTTATGGTCCAATCTATTTGATTCAGGTTGCTCAAGAATAAATAAAACTAGTTGATGCACATAATGCAAATAAGTTTCTTTTAACTGAATAAAAGTTAAGATCCCTTAAACTTCAGGGAAAGATAGCCAGATAAACTAAGTTGTTTTGACTGAGAAGAAGCCACAAAAAGCATAATGTGCAATTTCATAAAAAGTTAAGTACTTTACCGTTTTAGAATGAACCCAATATTATAGGAACTGGACTGAAATTAATTAAAATTTCACTCTTCTGTCATTTATTTATTTATCTTTTTTCTTTAAAAAAAAGAAGCTTTTTCTGTATGTCTGATCATCTTAAATGAATTCAACATCGCTTCTACTATGTTTAAGACTAAACTGGGGGTCTATGCTGGAATACCATAGATTTATTTTCTGCACTAATCTAGTTTAGTAATGCATTTTTGTAATGTTATTACATGGCTGAGTGTTATTGTATTTAATTTTATTAGATGCTGTCATGAATGTCATGTCCTTGTGTTCATTAATCATTTAAAAGAAGTTAAGTACATCCTTAAAAT
This sequence comes from Rhadinocentrus ornatus, assembly GCA_037177495.1. Classification (NCBI taxonomy): domain Eukaryota; kingdom Metazoa; phylum Chordata; class Actinopteri; order Atheriniformes; family Melanotaeniidae; genus Rhadinocentrus; species Rhadinocentrus ornatus. The sequence continues at coordinate 11,708,616 of JBAMHW010000014.1, read as the reverse complement.
TTCAAGTTTTAAATATCACATTATAATTAAAAACATGAAAAAAGGTCCTTTCCAGGGGCCTGTACAGGGTATTGTAAGGTGACCTGACTATAAACTAACATGAATAGCAGAGATCTTACTGGTCCTTTAATGGTGGTTATTAACTCGGTCAGTCAACCCAGATGTTCCAATTCTGGATACGGCTTAAGAGCAACACAACGGCTGCAGTGAATAAAGATGAAAAAAAAAAAAAAAAAAAAATAGAAAAGGAGTGCCAGATCTGATACCTAGCTTTGGGTAATTATCTTATTACATTTTGACTGATGGCCTCAAATTTGACTGTAGAAAACTTCTGTATACAGAGGAATTCATGGTTGACTCAATGACTGGATGGTGTCCAGATCCTGTGGTTGCAATACAAACCAAAATTATCATTCTTCCCCCTTAGAGGAACCAGATGATGTGTTCTTTATGTCCTGATATAGTAATTTCTATCATTAAAGAGAGTGTAATTTAGTCATTTAATTTTTTGACTGTATATGTTGCTGTAGCCAGTGAACTTTTTCTTTATCCAATGATTATGTATTGATTTAAATCAATGCAGGGTTTAATGTATAGAACATGTCACACTGGTTTAAAGAAAAGCTCATTTTGTAAACAATATTGGATCACAATTACAATTTTGTTTTATCTTTTTTCTAAAAGAAAGAAAAAAAATTTATCAAATACACAGCAGTTAAGTGTTTATGACCATATTAAATTAAACCTGTCATTATAGTTATTGCCCAATTAACTATAACCTAGGTTCTAGCAATATAATTATCAGGCCTCTACCAGCTACAAAGATGGAGCATTAAAAAGAATGAAATTGATCAATGTGCCACAACAGTGGTTCTTCACTACAGGTAATGTGAAATAATTCATATAAGTGACGGTGATTTTAACCCCCACAAGGATAAACGGGTGAATATGACATCTGACATAACAAAATGTCTTTGTTGTTAATGTGTTTGGTGTCGCTGTGCCAAAACAACTCTAAAAAAAGCATACGTACATTTCACTGTGAGGTGTAAAATACAGCTGTAATAGTTTTCAATTCAATGGAAAAAGAAGTTATTTTATGGAATGATACTACATCTACTGACATTTCTGTTGAATATGTGCTCAGGTATACTCTCTTTATGTGTAGGAAATGTTACTATGGGCATCAAATGTTAGTTGGTCTAAATATCTTAATAAAAAATAAAAAATACTCAACATGAGATCTATTTCAGAACTCAAAATGGAACCATTAGTGTAATTTGCATCATTTTTATCAAAAACAAGGGCTGACATGACATATTTTTATCTTAAGCATCTGAAATAAAGCATTACAGGTTCAAACAGCGTTTGGCTGCACATCATGAACTGGGGGTCAGTGGGGAAATATTCAAGATAGATTGTGTTTGGCCTGTCAGACGGAAAGATGGTGGAGCAGAGAGCTGATAGAGTACATCTTGCAGAAAATATTCTGATAATCAGAAGTAGAAAAAGAGGGCAAGACAAAAGGGAAAACAAAGAGCAACAGAGTGCTGTCCCTTAAACTCTGTGCTTTTGTAACAAGACATAATGTAATCTCTCCTTGAGACAGAGGGATTTTTATAACCTATGCTGGCTGGGCCTTGAGCAGAAGAAGAGACTGGCTGAGTGAAGGCTGTTTATCCTGTGGTGTCCTTGATATAAACAAGTGAAAAATCTCTGTTTTTTCCCCTCAGCTAAATCAATACGAAGACATTCGGCCTCTAAACAATGTTGCAGCGCTACAGCAAAAGTTTTTAATCTTGCCTCTTTTCAGAACTGTGTCCTTCGGAGCTACAGAACAAGGGACACTAAGGTCCTGCTTACATACTCATGAATGCAGCAGCGCCCTCAATGGTAAAGACAACTTTCTTTGAAGACCCTGATTTGACAGTACAGTGGTAGTTATGACATGGCTGCTCCTTTGCTGTATTTTCCCATACTTTCACTTGTTCATTGCATGGTTCTCCTCCATAACCACTTCTGATTTCCCCAGATCCCTCCTCCCCGTCCTTCTCTCTCAGGTAGCAGCCAACCCTAACCTGTGCTCCCTCATAGGAGCAATTAAGATAAACCTCTAATTCATTTAGTTTATCCTGGCCTGTCTTTCTCAGTCTCTCATTCACTGACCTCCACTCCCTCCCTCCTTCCCAGCTGATCCCCAGCCCCACCCCCTACCCCCATCTTCCTGTGGTGACAGAGACAAGGGGAGCACTGAGTCATGACATCATAATTCACCAGCTCCAGTTATCACGGTTAAATCAATATCAGTGTGTCCGAGTCAAGGATGTAGGCTGCCCTTCACAGCTTAGCTCTTTCTCATAGAAAATCATATAAATTGTCCCTTAAATAATTAAGCCTTCAGATCCATGTCTGGTCTATATTTTTTACTGGTTCCTGATAAACAGCACTGCAGAGTCAAGGTGAAGCTAGGAACAGAACCTGCTTTTCTGATTCCTTATCCATTCGCTGCTTTCGTCCTTTCATTCATTCTCACTGTAAATAACAAATAACTTTAAATTAACAGACTTTTTGACTGTTGCTCTTTTAACTTTGAATGCGTTGTGCCAACAGGCTAAGATTTTAAAGCATCCTCATTTAGTGTTTTATTTAAAAGGTGAGCAAGAGATAATTTCCTATATGTAATTTCTAACTTCTTGTTGAGTGAGTGAGTTTAAAGACGTTTTAAGATGTGAGAACTCGGAGATGTGAGTGTGCAAAGAGAGAGAGAACAGAAGAGGTGGAGAAAGAGGAGGTGTGTGAGTTTGGGGAGGAGGAATATGCAGAAAATCTGAACGTGCTTTCAAAGCGCGGGGACAGACAGGAGCTAATATAAACGGGCTGCCCTTCACTCGGGGCTATCAGGGGCTACAAAAACAGCGCTACCTCTGTCACTGACCTCTGGCTCTTCAAAGAGACGGCAGAGCTCGCGGAGTTGCGGCCCATGCAGAGCGGCCAGCGGCCATGGCCACGCTGGAGGGCTGTCGCTGTCGGGGTGCCAGCGGCCGAAACAACAACAGCATTCTCTATAGTATTTTAAAGAGCGATAGCTTCGTGACTGTCGAGGAGCCGCAACAACAGCCACATTCCAAACAACAACAAACACTGCAACACTTGCTCCAGAAGACCCCCTCCTCTGTGCCCGCCTCGCTGCAGGAGCTCCGGCAGCAGGCTTGCTCCTGCGGCTCCACGCGGCGCCGAGGCGTCCTCAGATTCCCACAGGTGACGTGCAAAGCCGCTTCCGCGGTTCTGGTGAAGACCCTGCGGTTCGTGAAGAACGTGCCCTGTTTCCGCGAGCTACCGGAGGATGACCAGCTGATGCTCATCCGAAGCGGGTGGGCGCCTCTGCTCGTGCTGGGACTGGCGCAAGACCGGGTGGACTTTGAGACGACGGAGACCGTGGAGCCCAGTATGCTGCAGCGCATCCTCACGGGTTTGCCCGACAGGCAGAGCGAAGTTCTGGCTGACCAGAGCAGGGCAGTTGCTGGGGTCTCTGTCCTGGACATAGAAGCTATCAAAGCTTTCCTGAAGAAGTGCTGGAGTGTTGATATCAGTACGAAGGAGTATGCGTACCTGAAGGGAGCTGTACTGTTCAACCCAGGTGGGTTTTCATCACTCTGCATACATTTATTTATTTTATTTATTCAAACCTGATGGGACAAAACCAACTAACAAAGCAAGTTGATAGGTATAGAACTGGTTAATCTATAACTTAGTTTCACAAACCTAGTTTAGTTGGAAATTGTCCTAATATTCACACAGAATGAGCAACTTTTACGCGCAAACCAGTTTTCCTCAACTTCCTCACCTTTGTCATCTCTTATGTCCACTCAGATCTGGATGGTTTGCGGTGTTTGCAGTACATTCAGTCGCTACGCCGAGAGGCACATCAGGCTCTGAACGAGCACGTCCGGCTGATCCACCGTGAGGACACGACGCGCTTTGCCAAGCTGCTCATTGCTCTGTCGATGCTGAGGGCCATCAGTCCGCCGGTGGTGGCCCAGCTCTTCTTCAGACCCGTCATCGGGACAGTCAACATCGAGGAGGTGCTCATGGAGATGTTTTACGGGAAATAGGCCACAGCATCACAGAGGACTGGGATGAATTCAGCAGGTTCAGATGGACTAAAGATGCTCAGAACCTTTAGGGCAGACGAGGACTGAATTTCTAACTGTGGAAAAAAATTTAAGGTCTGTGAAATGACCACATTAAGCACGAGTGTGTGTATGCATGTGAGAATGAGAGACAGAGAAAGCATGATGAAGGTAAGAGAAATTATAAAAGAGGAAACATACAAAGCAGCTGCTTGAATTAATAACTTATTTGCTTTTATATAAACTATTTTTCTATAATAATAAACAAACATCATCATGTGTGCCTGAGATATCTGCTCTTTCATCGCTCGCACATTTTCCAGTGAAGAAAGTGTACTGGACAGAATCTATCTCAGAATATCTCAGTTTGAACAGCGATAACTACAGAGTACTCACAAAATATGACGTCACACTGAAATAAGCTGATCATGATGCAATTGCTGATAAAGGCCTGTCATAGCTGCAGATTAGGACGGCCTCACAAGGACACAGCTCTGTAATCCCAGTGGAGCAGGTAAGTTTTAGAGGGGTTAATGAAAAAAAAAAATTGTGACATGCTTTTAAGACCACCAGAGTGCAACAGTGCTCTGCATGCAGCATTGTGCACCCGCCCTCTCATCCAACACAGAGAGAGGCAAGGGAATGGTAAAATATGTGCCTCTGGTAAAGCAGCCAATACTTGTCACTCCAACTCAGGCTGTTAGGGTGTGGAATTTAGTTGTGAAGCATCAAAGATGAAGGACTGGCTGGGAAGAGGGAAAATGAAGGAAAAACATCTATTCTCTCAATATAAATACAAACATAATGTAGAACATCATACACAATGTTTGCTCTAACTCATGAATGTTCACCTTGGACAACAAGATGAATATTACCTGCAGACACACCCTAATCATAATTTTATGAAGCTTAGTCCCTGAACATCTGAGCCCCTTCTCTCCCTTCTCCTCCTCCTCTTCATGCAGCTTTAATACTTTCTCACTAATCAAAACCCAGATTACTTGAACTCGCTCAGTTGGTACAACTTAGTACCTTTGGCTCTGTTTGCTTCCAATGAAACAACTCAGCCAACATTTTAGCCTGCAGTCAAACAATGGCAGAAAATGTGTTTGGATCATTACATGAGTAAAAGTAAATTAACATTGTGAGGAAATACTCTATTACCCTGCATTTAAAAACCTATGTAGAACAAACCACATAAAAAAAGCAACAGTAGATTATCTCTAACAGGCAAAACAATAAAGATGATTCATTCTTTTTAATCCTATAGGCAAAATGGGTGTTTTATGTTTCTCATATTTTTCCTTGCAAAAGGAATGTGAGCTCTAAGATTTTAACTTCAAAAGCAAAGGATGAGGAATACATGCAAATCCTCCAAACAAAAACTAAGAACTGACCATGCAGGTTTTCTTCCTCTCATTCAAGGAGCAGTTATGTGCTATCAGCAGGGTGAGAATATGTTGTCATCCTCATGTTTTTCCTTTTCTAAGTGGTTAAAATGACAATAATATACATTCATCCATCCATTGCCTGCCGCATATCCGGAATCGGGTTGCAGGGGCAGCTGCCTAAGCAGGGAAACCCAGACTTCCCTCTTCCTGGTCACATTCACCAGCTCATGCGGGGGGATCCTGAGGCGTTCCCAGGCCAGCCGAGAGATGTAATCCGTGCAGCATGCCCTGAATCTTCCCCCAGGGCCTCTTTGCGGTGGGATGTGCCCAGAACACCTCACCAGGAAGACATCCAGGACACATCCTGATCAGAGCCACCTCATCTGGCTCCTCTCGATGCGGAGGAGCAACGACTCTACTCTGAACCCCTCCCGGATTACTAAGCTTCTCATTCTATCGCTAACTCATTTCGGCCGCTTGTATTCTTGTTCTTTCAGTCACTACCCACAGTTCGTGACTATAGGTGAGGGTAGGAACGTAGATTGACCAGTAAATCGAGAGCTTTGCCTTTTGGCTCAGCTCCTTCTTCACCATGACAGACCGATGCAGACACCGCATCACTGTAGACACGGCACCGATCCGCCTGTCGATCTCCCACTCCATCCTTCCCTCACTTGTGAACAAGACCCCGAGATACGTGAACTCCTCCACTTGGGGCAGGACCACATTGCCGACCAGGAGAAGGCACTCCACCCTTTTCCGGCGGAGGATCATGGATTTGGAGGTGCTGATTCTCATCCCCGCTGCTTCACACTCAGCTGCGAATCGCTCCAGTGAGCGCTGAAGATCACGGCCCGATGAAGCCAACAGAACCACATTATCTGCAAACAGCAGAGACCCAATCCTGAGGCCACCAAACCGGATCCCCTCAACCCCCTCAACACGTCGGCTGCACCTAGAAATTCTGTCCATAAAAGTAATTAACAGAATTGGTGACAAAGAGCTGCCTTGGTGGAGCCCAACCCTCACCGGAAATGATTTAGATCACCACATCCCGAGTTGAGGTCAGCAGGCCCCCATCCCCACTGTACACAGTGTTGATGGAGCACTGCTTTCCCCTCCTTAGCTGCCGGATGGTGGACCAGAATCTCTTTGAAGCCATCCGGAAGTCATTCTCCATGGCCTCTCCAAACTCCTCCCATGCCTGAGTTTTTGCCTCAGTGACTGCCGAAGCTGCGTTCCGCTTAGCCCGCCGATACCCATCAGCTGCCTCTGAAGTCCCACAGGCCAAAAAGGCTCGATATGACTCCTACTACAGCTTGACGCATCCTTCACTGCTGGTGTCCACCAACAAGTTCGGGGGTTACCGCCACGACAGGCACCGACGACTTTGCGGCCACAGCTGCGGCTGGCCGCCTCAACAATAGAGGCATGAAACACAGCCCACTCGGACTCAATGTCCCCCACCTCACCCGGGACATGGTTGAAGCTCTGCAGGAGATTGGAGTTTATTTCTCTTTCTGACAGGGGACTTGTTCCGAGCAGTCCCTCACATCACGCTTGGGCCTGCCAGGTCTGACCGGCATCCACCCCCACCATCTGAGCCAACACACCACCAGGTGGTGGTCAGTTGACAACTCCGCCCCTCTCTTCATCCGAGTGTCCAAGACATGCGGCCGCAAGTCCGACGATATGACTACAAAGTCGATCATCGAACTGCAGCCTAGAGTGTCCTGATGCCAAGTGCACATGTAGACACTCTTATGCCTGAACAAAGGGTTCATTATGGACAATCCATGACAGGCACAGAAGTCCAACAACAAAACACCACTCGGATTTAGATCAGGGGGGCTATTCTTCCCAATCCCGCCCCTCCAGGTCTCTCTGTCATTGCTCATGTGGGCATTGAAGTCCCCCAGCAGAACGAGGGAGTCCCCGGAAGGAGTGTTTTCCAACACCCCCTCCTAGGACTCCAAAAAGGGTGGGTACTCTAAACTGCCATTTGGTGCATAAGCACAAACAACAGTCAGGACCCGTTCCCCCACCTGAAGGCGGAGGCAGGCTACCCTTTCGTCCACCGCAGAAAACCCCAACGTACAGGTGCCAAGTCGGGGGGCAATGAGCATGCCCACACCAGCTCGGCACCTCTCACCGGGAGCAACTTCAGAATGGAAGAGGGTCCTGTCCCTTTCAAGGATACAGAGCCCAAGCTGTGCGTTGAGGTGAGTCCAACTATATCTAGCTGGAACTGCTCAACCTCGCGCACCAGCTCAGGCTTCTTCCCGGCCAGAGAGGTGACATTCCACAACCCTAGAGCTAGCTTCTGCAGCCGAGGATCAGACCTCCAGTGTCCCCGCCTCTGGCAGCCGCCCAGCTCACACTGCACCCAACCCCTATGGCCCCTCCTGCAGGTGGTGAGCCCACGGGAGGGGGGGGGGGGATGTCCCCCTTTCGGGCTGAGCCTGACCGCGCCCCATGGGCAAAGGCCCGGCCACCGAGCGCTCACCTCCGTGCCCCACCTCCAGGCCTGGCTCCAGAGGGGGTCCACGTGACCCACGTCCGGGCAAGGGAAACCTGGGTCCTTGATTTGTCGTCATCATAGGGGTGTTTGGAGCCGCGCTTCGTCTGGTCCTTCCCCTAGACACCTGGTTGCCATGGGTGACCCTACCAGGGGCATAAAGCCCCAAACAACATAGCCACTAGGATCGCTGGAAAGCGCAAACTCCTCCACCACAATAATGTGGCGGCTCAGGGACAATAATAAACACTCCTTCCTAAAATATAGGAACCCTTACTTTAATTGCTTCATTATTCACAAAAATGAATGAATGAATAAAAGAATGAATGAATGAATGAATGAATGAATGAATGAATGAATGAATGAATGAATGAATGAATGAATGAATGAATGAATGAATAAATGAGTACATTAAGGATGGCTACTGAATAGTTTAGGAATTATTTGGGACTATTAGGAGAATTTATAAATCAGGATTGACCAGTTTGATCTTAACTGTTGTGAAGCAGAAGAACAAGGTGTCAGAAAATGGACACAGTCAAGTATAGACTTCCCAGACTGGACTTAATGTGCATCACATGGGTACATATGCTCATTACATTGTGCCACTATAGTCAAATAATGGGGAAAAAACTAAGAATGAGACAGTGGTGGCAAAGAAACACATGCATCATCTTTGCTGGAAGTAAAATGAAAGATTTTCTGTCTCAAAGAGCCACCAGACCATGAAATCACCTCTTGTTTCTGGGTGGATCCTAAAACTGGGACCACTGGCATCAGTGGCGGTGCAGAAGTGCTGGTTTGGTACTCTTGTTTGCTACAGCACCAACCAGGATGTATATAACACTAAACTTTGCGTAAACAGTTACGATTTTCACTTTTTTAAATTTTTGGACAAGATCTTTGGAAAAGTATCCAGATTTCAAAATCCCTGAAAGTAGCAAACACTTTGCCTTTGTTGGGGTCTTGTTAGGGTCTACTCTTATATACATTTAGCTCATGTGAATCACAGATTACTCTAACCCACCCCCTGGTGGTCTAACAAGGCATTACAGGAGAACAAATAAATGACAGAAAAATGCACACACATGCATGAGTACACACGCACCCTGGCGCATATGCCACTGTGGACTTTATTATTGCTTCCTTCTGCACCTTTAATAAAAACGAAGAATGAGAAAATAGATATTCCCTTTTAATGTTTTATTAATATGATTCAAATCATTAATTTTTCTTTGTGTAATAATCCAAAACCATCGGAGCTTTACAGCTATCTTTGAACAGCCTGACTTCAAGGAGGATGGTGATTGTGTCAAGACTCTGCCTTTAACCCAATTAATTTTTTCATCTCTCTCTCTCTCTCTCTCTCTCTCTCTCTCTCTCTCTCTCTCTCTCTCTCTCTCTCTCTCTCTCTCTCTCTCTCTGTCTTTCTAACCTTGTGTTTTGTTCTCTTCTACCCCAGTTCCTCTTTTTCTGTTTTTTCTTGGGGTTGGCAGAAATTAGTATATCCGCTTGTATGTTAACCAGAATTCGATCATAAACCTTCACTGCAGTTAGTGCATATCCCCAGGAGATGGCACTGTTTGTCAACACTTTGCCAGCTGGTGTTTTAAGTTGCCTAGCGAACTTCAAGTACCAAAATAAACTCTTCAGCTTTTAGCCAACATGTTTGGGATTGACAGGGAACCTTGGATGGGACTGAGATACGCACATAACAAATTCTCCGGCCAGTTTTCAAACAGGGGACTGGTGATTTTGTAAGGGGTTCACTGCTTCCCAAAACCAGAGATCCTCTTAAATAAGATGAGCTGATTAGGAAATACAGTAATTCCAACCCCACCCTTCCACCCTGCCAAAAACAAAACAAACAAACAAACAAACAAACGAACAAACAAACAAACAAAGTAAAAACAACAAAAAACCCCAAACAAACAAAAAAAGGAATAGTCTTTCAGCCTCAATCCAAGCAGAGAGAGAATCACCTGCAAAACTTGGAAAAAAATTTTTTTTGTGTTTTTTCATGTCTCCTTGTTTTGTGTTAAAATTGGTTTCTCTGTATTTGAATCTAAGTTTTGTATCTTTTTGTCTCTGCATTTGCAAATTTTTGTAATTGTTTTATGTCTCTATTGTGGCTTGTTTTGATTGCTCTAAATCTTAATGGTTGTTTAGCATCTTCACTTTTTATGTTGTATTACAACATTTTTCTTCTGAGTTTTAATTCAAAATTTGTCTTTGTGTCTGTCTTTGCTCATTTTGCATGTTGTTTTATATTTTGTGTCACACATTTAGCTGCTTTGCATCTCTGCTTTGTCATATCTTTTGTCTGTTTAGTCATTTTCTTTTAACTTGCATAGTGTCTCTTAAGAACTTTGTGCATATTTCTTTTTATTTAGAATTCAGCTTTGGTTAATTTATGCCTCTTACAGAGATGATGCATTTCTAGTATGACACCAGGAGTTTCTGTGTCCTTAAGGCCCAGTCTTGTATCTGGTAGGCCTTGTCAGTAATTAGTCTATATTAATAAATGTGTATCCCATCAGCATCTTTGTCAAAAGACCTTTTTGCGTGACAGACATTTTGTCTTGGTACAGAAGCAATAGCTCAGCTGAGGAAAACTCAGTCATGTTTAGAAGCCATGTAAGCCATCATTGTGACAGGAACCCAGACTGCACAATGCAATAGTATTGGAAGTAGTTCACAAAACTGGCATGAAGTTATTTTTAACTACGATTTCACCTGCTCTTCTCCAGCCGAGACAAAACAAAATATCAGCTGAGAAAACCACAGCTGACTTTCTCCTTTGCATGCTGCACTGACATTTTGCTGTCACTGGGAATGTTAGTTTGTACTATATGATGTAATGAGTTCATGGAAAAGAAGAGAATTCTAAGAAGAGCTGAAGATAAATACCTGGAAACTGACCTGTCCATATCCTCTACCTTTTAAAAGATGACCTGTTGCAAAGCACATTTCTCAATCTGCTCTTGAGTGTGCAGATGTGGATTAAAAGGACGACACACATGACTATTGTCCTTATAAATCTATCAAATTGTGGTGTTATCAACTGATTAGAGATGCCAATAATATGTGAAAGATTTTCCTGCAGCATCACTAATTAAAATTTAGTGTTTTCATCACACAGTGAACCAAATAATTGCCAAAGGAGTCATAAGCAGTGACATAAATTATGATCTGAAGTGTTATAAGTATTATAAATAGTTTATCCTGGACACAAACGGAAACAATAAAAAGGAAATCAATGCTTTTTAATGTGCAGTGAGAAAGTAAGGGCAGCTGATAATGATTGTGTTTCTATAAAGATAGACATTTCTTTCCAAGTGAAAATTGTGTTTATATATTTATATAAATATCTATATTATATATAGAATACATATCTATTTGCTATGCATACTCAAAAATCACACCTTCAAATATATTTAAAAAGTCTTTCAAAACACAAATGTTTTCTTTCTTTTCCTTAAACATGAATAGTCCATACAAACCAAAGGAATTATCAGCATGTGAATGTTATTATGCTTTAAAAATTAAAACATTAAAAATGTTTTTCATTTTTGAACTAGTAGAGGATGTATTGTGTCGTGTGGGATAGAAAAACCACCTTAATCGTAACCTTAGTTGTTAAGTGTACAAAACCAGCAAAACACTTATACACAAATCCTCTTTCTATGGAAGATGAAATGCAAATAAGTATGATCTCTCAAGCAAACTCTTTTCTGTTACAAAAATAGATTTCTTTTTAAAATAGTCTACAGATTTCTTTTTAAGGTGAGGCATTTTACTATCACTCTAAAACAGCAAGGCTGTTTGTTTCAATAGAAAAAAACAAAGCTTAGAGAGAGATCTGCCAGTCTTTCAGTCTGTCTGATTGGAGGGGGCTAGCACTGCTCCCCAATCCCTCCTCCGTCTCGGTCCCACAGAACGGTATATTTTTGCCAGCTTCTCCTTCTTTTTGCATATTCTATGATGTTTTTTTTTTTTTCTAAAGAGTTTCCTAGATACACCTTATACAGGTAAACAAAAGCAAGTTTCAGCTCTTCACATCTCCAGCAATGTCCAGGCTGTTCCAAAATGTTTTTTAAAAAATGTTCTCTTAAACTACACAAAGATTTTTAAAACAAACAAAACAACACAACAGCGCAGGTACGTGACATACTGGCTTTCCAATCAAGCATATTAAAGTAAGAATAAACCCCCAAAAAAACCTGAAAAGAGAAAACAATGAAAAATAAACATCTCTGTATAACAAGTCCTACAGTAGAGAAGGCAACAGACATGATTGAATAAAATGGACAAAAAAACAGAAACAGGAAAACACTGATGCTACAAATAAATTGAAATCTATGTACAGACCCTGTTTTCCTTTTGTTTGTATGTATGCACATTTTCGTCTGAATGTGAATGCATGTGTGTGCACAATTGCCATAGAGCGTTAATTCGTCGATGTCGAGGTCCTGCGAGTCCATTTCTCGTAAAGTCGATAAACCAGTGCCTTAATTATGTCCCGTTTACTTCCATATAGAAAAACATCCTATGTAAAAGATATAGAGTCCATTTGAAAAACAAGGTAAACCGTGTCCATGATCCTGCTGCAGCTCTGTCACTTGCTGCCAGTTAACAACGGCTGAAGCCCAATGGATATAAAACACTTTTCGCCATAACCACGACCTGTGTTCCTAAGAGCTACCAGACTATGCCTAGTCATGTCTGAGGCTCACTGATCATCCTAAAGTTGACACAAGTCTGCTCATCACTACCAGATGACGCTGGAGATGCTGGTTTCTCTTGGCAGCAGAGGGAGCATGGCATTGTTAGCGTGCGCCTTCTCCAGGCTGTGCTCTCGGCTCTTTCCAGGAGGCCTTTGACCGTTCAGCAGTGTCAGTGGGATGTTGCAGTAGGTGTGCTGATTACCCAGAGAGGAGAGAGGTGGCAAGGTCCCGCCCGGGGGTATGTCATACTCGTAGCTGCGGTAGTAGTGTTTCTGCCTCATGGTGGTGTGGTAGGTGTTGTGGAACGAGGAGCGTAGCTCTGGGTGGGCGGTGGCCATGGCGGTGGAGGTGGCAGCTGCCATGGAGATGGCGGAGACGGTCTGCAGCTCGCCGAAAGGGCCCTGCTCGCTGACGTCCAGCGCCGGCTCATGGGTGAGCATGGGCTCCGTGCGCCTGAAGGGCATCTCATACTGCAGCTGCTTCCAAAACTTGGAGGTGAGCTTGTTGCTTTTGGGGCCATGCCACTTGATGACGGTGAGGGTTTTGATGGTGTGTTTGAGAGCTTCCACTTCTTGGTAGTTCATGATGCCACGCAACTCAGCACACTCGATCAGGATGACTTTGATCTCACCAGTCACCAGCATGTTGCGCAGCCGTGTCTCCAGCTCAAAGATGCTCCAACCTCGGCGTACTACGTAATTGGGTGTCATGACTATAATGAGGCGCTTGCTCTGGTCTACACAGCGTGCCACATCCTCTATGTAGGCTACAGGAAACAAAGAAGCATAGGAAGACACAAACAGACATTTAAGAGACAAAAAGGTGCCATTAGTGTACATTTGATATCAGTTAATGAGGCCAGAACCACAACACTTAATGATGGATGATTAGACAGATCAAATACAAAACACAAGACAATGACAGGTGACTGTTTAAATGTCCACTCAGGAATCTGGATTTATGACACTCATTATGTCTGCAGCCTTTTATTGAGCAGAAAGACAAGGGGACAAAACGGCTATATTTAGGATTCATCTCGATATTGATTAAATATTTTTTTTCTTATCAGTCTACACACATGTCTACATAATGACAAAGCAAAACAGGTTATGCATGATCCTGTAAACTTAGTACATCCTTTGTTTGCAGGTTTCTTCCACACTTCTTAGTAGAAACATTAATGCTCAACCACGTTGGATGGGAAATATCAGTGGACAGTTTTAGGTCTCTCTAAAGAGTGGTCTCTCAGTCCTTGGTACAGAGAAACAACCCCACAGGGTATGTTGCTATCACCATGTTTGACCATAGGGACAGTTTTAAAGTACTGATACTCACTGTCTGGTTTCCCCACATTTAATTGGAAATAGTAGACAAATGTTTAAATTGTTGTGTTTTCAGATCAGAGAATTGAGCTTCTGATCTGTCTTTTGATAAATTATAAGAAAGCTGTCGTGAGGACATATATTGTATTGTTATTATTGCATTATATATTATTGGTGGGTTTATCTAAAATATTTTGCTGCATTCCAGCCACTTTGGAAGTCAGAGCTCTGAGTTGGGAATGACTTAATGGCCGAGATAACATTCTTCAGTTAAAGGTCAGAAATCCAGCAGGATTTGCTCAATGACCAGTCTAAAAATACATGTTGACTGCATTGCATTTTTTTATGTATTTACACATATAAGCACCACAACATCTTGTCTACTGATTAGGTTTTGACAGCACTATTTGTGACAGATTTAAAAAGATAAAAAGTGACAGAAGTGCTAATAATTAACAGTAAATAATAGTTAATTACAGCAGCTTTCATCGCTTTGGTGTGTGGGGGAGCCCTTTTGAATTTTGAGGACGGGATTTTGGGGTGGTTTCACCTACTTTCTGAGTCAGAAATTCAACTTCTGTGAGACTCCAGTTGATTCTTTCTAGTGGGAACACTGAATTGCTGATTCTTGAGTTCAGGTGGAGTGCAACCTCATGCTACTTTCTAGTCCATTTGGAATTGTTGCATTCATGACTTTTCAGAAATAGCACATTCTCATCCTTTTATCAACATCCCAGTTGATTTCCTTTTTTCCTTTATTATTTTGTTTACCACAGGGTGTAAACACAACATTACTGAGGATGCTGGAATGTTTAAAATATAAAAATTATCTAACTTTCTTTAAAGAGTAAAGCCTAGTACCTCAGGGATCAAAATGGTTTCAGCAGGGGCCAGTTCTCCTCTGGTCCCACCCATGTATCTGCCCATGGCAGCCAAATGGATTTCTAATGGATTTTCCATGTTAGAATGATGGAAATTACCATAGTTATGGGCACTTCTGGGCTGAACTCTGACCATAAACATTGACTAATAGACCCTATATAGAAAGATGTATTCCTCTTTGATTACTTATATTACATTTCATTAGACACATATTGACTTCAACTATGTTGAAGAAGCATCTTAAAGATCACTGCTTTGCAAGAGTTATAGCAAATGTTTGAATTCTTATACAACTGGTTTATGTCAGTCTATAATGTATCAAAACACACCTAAACCTATTTTTGCTTTGCCACTGTGGACTGTTGTGTATAGATTGTTTTTTTTTTGGTTAAGAAATAAAACAAATCATACTTTAGATGATTCTGACACATAACAAAATGTGGAAAATTTGGAGGGGTCTGAATCTCTACTACAAATGTGTGTGTACATAAATATATTACTGCTGATGTCTGAATTAATACTGTATATTTTAGATGAGCAGATCCACATGACTCTGAATGAGCTCGTCACTTTGCAACGTCCTAGCAGCAGGTATATGAAAGCAGCTAAATGCAAGAGTAAAAGACTGAAGGCGAGTACCTCCGAAGAGTCGTGTGTCATCCTGGAAATGCTCATTGGTGAGACCTAAACATAAACATTTTAACATTCAGGTCACAGGCAGAACACATTACAGACACAGAAACATAACACTGCACAACACTGTTGTCAAAGCAGCTGTACCTCCTCTCACTTATCTTTTTATTTCACATATAATTAATCACATACCATGTTTCCTTGATTGGACATTCATCTGCAATGATTCTGCTTGGCACTGATGCTAGCGGCAATTTTCTTTTGATTAAAGGATAGAGGGGCTCAGTCAGCGGGGCTCAGAGCCTTCATACATTTCCCAGTGATGTTTAATTCTGTCTGGACCAACTAGGATGTGTTTGCGTTTTATCTGTTCCACATGAAGCCTACAGTACAAACACGCAGCATTGCTACAAAGTTGAGCACACTGTGTACCACTGGCAGACGGACTGCTAAGTAGGCACGAGTTAGCACGCATGAGAATATGTTCAGACAGAATCTTCACTGATTTATTAATGCATGGATAAAAACCAGAAAGGATGATAAATTTGTTTAAAAAAATCAGCTCCCAGTACAAACTGTATACTGCATTACCTGAACTGGAGTACTCAGTGTGGGAATAGCCAGTGAGAAGAGCTACGATTTTCTTCATCTGTCTAAAGAGGTTTGAGGGTATACATATAAAAAAATATCCTTGTTGACAGTTTTGGACTGAATGTTACCCTTTTGCTTGTGTAGTTTTGGAAATCTGGAAAAAAAACATCTATATATTTAACCTGTGAGCATGAATATCCTCAGTTTAAATTTGCATTAACGGCACAAAAAACACAAGATGGTGACGGTGAAAAACAACACTGGATACAAACACAAAACAAACATTAAAATCTATGACAAAGTGTAAGCAATGTGCCAAACACAGCAATACACACACACACACACACATATATATATATAAGAAAATACAGACATGCACAAACGCACACACACATTCATTGTGCTTACTTCCTGTTGGAATAAGGTCTCGATCAGGGATGAAAAGTTTGTAGCCATAATGTTTCTCTAGGACATCAGGGAGGATTTCCAGGGCAAATCGCTCCTCCTCCCTGGTCTCCTGACTCCACTGGTCAGGATCCACTTTGGTGTAGGACAGATATGCATCATAGTCTTTGTTCTCTGAAAAAAATGAGGGAAAAAACAAAGATTCTTTAAAAATGGTGGCCAAACATACTAACATCCAGCTCACAGCTAGAGTACCTGTATCATAAACATGGGTGAAAACATGTTTTAACATTACACTTCAACAAACAAAGTCTGCTCTGTTTCTCCTTGTGAAGAGCATCAGTTGAAGACCACTTGTTCTCCAGGTCAACACAACATGTTCTCACACCATAAAGAGAGTTATTACTTTAAATTATTTTTCCTCTGTATTTGGTTTTGAACAATTATCCGATGAATTCCATGAACTCCATCTATACAGAACCAACTAATTCTCTGTTCATCAAATTGAAAAATATTGAAATTTGAAGACCTGGTCAAATTCAAGATTCTTCAAATCATGTACACCAATTACCTAACAGTATCCATTACATTACAATCATTTAGTTGACACATTTATCCAAAGCGACTTACAGTGGTTAGGCAGTAGCGTTAAGGGTCTTGCCCAAGGACCCAGCTGTAAGGTGTTAAAATTCGTCCCATGTGGGATTCAAACCCTGGTCTCCCAGACTGATGCTCTACCAACTGAGCTAACCAGGTAGAGTAAATTCAGCCTGAGAGGAACATGCATGTTCATAAAGCCAGCTGTGAATGCGTTAAACTACATTGTATTTCAATAAGAGGAGTTTAATTTTTGAACAGTTGTAGTGAGGACATAAAAACATGTCAATCAATAGGAAAATAAAAAAAAGATAAAAGATTAGATAATTGAAGGATATGAAGCTAGTAATGATATCTGTTGAAAGCAATGTATATTGCATATTGTGATTTATAGTGCGTTGTGTAATGTGACATGATATATGATACAATGTGTAATATTATTCAGAGATGCTGTCAAAGGGTCAATATTCAAGTTTTTATTGAAAAAAGGGTTTTGGACTAGATAAGTGTTCAATTTCTTCCAAAACCCCTTTTTAAATTTGAAAGCTTGTTTTCTTTTGTAACAAATATTTAATTTGATTTTAATTTTAGGTTTGAAAAAAACCCAATCTTCTATCAATTGAAAGTGAATTTGCTTTAGCTTTTTAGTAAAGCTAGAATCTTTAGTAATTTGTTTTATTTTTGCCAAAAAATACCAAAATATTGTGTTTGGATGTATGTGTTAAGGCTTTTTGTTTAATTTTATTATTATTAGGTTTATTCCATCTTCAGTCATTCTTTGGTTATCTTTGCAAACACAAAATTACTTGCACTAAGTACTAATACATATAAGAAAATGTCTATTTTTTATTATTGATGTAATATGTCATTTTAACTATCAGGGGTCTGTGATCAATTTGGTGTGATCAAATCACATGATGTTTTCAAAATACTATGACAAAAAAGTTATACTACAACCAAATTTACCTGAAAGTGCAGATTTTAAACTGACAGATTTTGTTTACCACTGAGAGACCATGTAAAACTAGAGATATGGTAGTACAAAAATATTTATCTGAGCGTAAAAGTGGGATTGTCAGAAAGTGGGTGTTGCATTTTATGATACCCAAATTGCTAGCAAAGTAGGTTAAAATGAAAATGAAATATTATTAGATCATATCAATGAAATTGTGCTAAAAAAAGAATCAAACACGACTATGATAAACATTGGCTTGTGGTATGTAAAGGCAAAAAATCTAAAGTACTCAAAAACAGCCAAAATAGGCTCAGACCCCTAATGTTCAAGAACCTTCAAATTGGACCCACTAACACCTGGCTTTTTGTGTGCAATAAGAAATGGTAAAATACTAAATAAAAAAGTATTCATTAACTCCAACTCTGATAGAAATGTGAAAACTGGACAGACAGACTAGTTTTCACTGAGTTTACTGGGCTCAATAATTCTTGTAAAAACACTAAGACATCCATTACAAGATGAATTTTAACATTTTGATAATGTTTTAGATGTTGTGATATGTCACAAGTTGTAGGACATTTAAATATCATCAATTCTTGTTGGAGTAGTTTACAAAGTTGCTTATAGGATGGATCTATGAGTATGCGGATAGCCCTCTGAGGAAACTGAAGATAATCATGCTGCTGCTGGTGATGGTGCTCATAAGTGGGTATGGCTGCCCTTACAAGCATGCTTATACATGTTAATTTTTGTGTAATTATAAATACAGGTAATGCAGTCCACAGTGTCTTACTTTAAACTGGAGTGAAACTTACCGTCGTTTAAGACAAAATGGTATTTAATTGCATCAGATTTTCAAACCAACATTGTATAATTTTGCTATAAGAACCAACACTCCTTTCTAAGAACTTCTTATATGGTTTTAGATTCTGGTTCTTTAAAATAATTCCACTCAGCCACAGAAGCTTTTGTGAAGCTGGGACTAATTTTCAGAGACTGGGCCTAGAGTCTGGGAATCTGTCAAGTCTTTCTACACCAGACTCAGCAATCTATTTGGTTCTTGGTTTTCTAACAGGTATAACACATCTCCAAAGTACTTCCCAAATATTTTATGCTGACTTATACTCAGTAACAAAATGCACATGAGAATTTTAGCCATGTAGTGAAAATAAAATAGGTTAGATACAAACACACCCAAATCAAAACACAAGCAATACCCTCTTCCCCATCTCAAAATGATTTCCCTGAAGACAGTGAAAAGAACTGAAAGGCAGAGACAGAAAAAAGGGGAAGAGAGAGAAATAGAGAGAGAGAAAAAAATAAAACTACTGGTGACACGTTCAGCGAGTCCTAGTCATTATTCTCTGTAGAAACTGGAATGTGGGCCATCCAAAAAGGGAAGATAGGGACTTTTTCAAAAACTCTTTGAGGAGCATGCGCAGCTTTGAAACTCGGTGGAAAGGCCAGAGCTGTGCTCCACCGGATCCAAACATCAAACAGTGCTTTCAAATTAGCAATCTACCCTGCAAATTAACCACCTAGCAAAGTTGGGAAATCAAAACAGGCTGTATCAGCGGTCCCTGACGGTATGACTTAATCATGTTAAAGTTTGAAGCAACAACACTGTGTGTAATAGATAAATCATGCTTCTGGAGAAACAATCCAGTGTTTCCAGAATATCTGAAAAGAAAGCAGAGAGTGAAAAAAACAAAACAAAAAACAAAAACAGGGAACTTCTTAACTTAGGGAAAAGTTAAGTGTGCCGTAGGAAGGACAGGAGGCTGCCCTACAATTTTAAGCAGATTTTGCTTCTATTTGTCACCCAGGAATGGTGCTTTGAGCCCATTCAGTCCCTGTGTACCACCACCTGGCCTTCGTCAGCAAAGGGTGAGCACCATTCTGTGACATATTGAGACTGATCTCTTTTTAAATGGACAACAAATTGAAAATCCTTCTCCTTTTTCCCCAGTGCGGTCATGGCACCAGCGTACTGAACACACACAATCACATGCACCACACATGCACCAGAGGAGGGGAGAGGAAATGGTCCCCCTGACATTTAGACACAAGCGAAGAAGACATTTATATCTACTCAGGAGTCTACAAATTCACATCTTTGAGAAAAAACCCCACAAAGGCACATGTTAAGACCCATTTGCTTGCTCGACATTGACTTTTGGATAAGAACAGCTGAGTGAAAAAGTGAGAATGTAGTGGAGGTTAAAAAGCTACAGGCAGAGACAGAGAGAGGGTTTCTTTTAAAAACGTGTTGTGATGTCTTTACCTCCATCCACGTCCTCGCTGCCAAAGTGTCTCCTATAGAAAAGCATGAGTTCAATCTTGTAGCCTTTGTAGAGGGAGATGAGAAAGATGAGAAGCAGCAGGATTGCTCCCAGCCCTCCTGCCAGCTCCACGGTGTACATGAGCTCTGCTGAGGACACACACAGACCAAAAAAACATGAAAACTGCTGAGGCAACCACAGCTCAAACTCCATTTGCAGTTTTGCCTGTAAGGTTATTGTTTCTGCACCAGGTTGGACCCAAATCTTTTTATTATTTATTATGCTCTGCATGGAAGCACTTAAAGGACACATTTGAAATTGCTGGAAATTTTGACAATCTTCAAAATTTTCATAGCTAAGCTCAGAGTGAAGCAGAATCAATCTTCAGAGACATGAGGTTCATAATGAGTTTGAAAAAAAAGAGAGGCAAGAGATGCAAGATGGTACGAGAACACAAGGAAAAAAAACATGAGAAATTAGGCTCATTTCTTTGGCGTAGCCTAGCAATGACACAGCTCTGCGCTTTGCCTGTCATCTATTGTGGGACTGTGACTGTTCGGGACATGGATGGTTGCATTTTCGAAACAACGTGCTTAAGCTTACTTATCTCGCTGTCACTTGCCTCTCCATCAAATACCCTCCAAATTCTCTAACTTCTCCTTACCTTCTCTGCTCATTTCTCTACTCTATTATCGCCTCCACATCTACTATTTGACGTAACTCAGGGAAGGATGAGTTATAGTGCATATTAAAGCAGCATTTACCTGGGTGACTCATCTAAAGCAGGCTCACCTTCTATCTCTGTCACAATGTGGGCTATAACACTGCGTGGTTGCCATGGCAACCTCAATGCACACTAAGGCATATCTTCACAAATGCAATAGTTTTACATTTGCGGCTATTCAAAAATTATTTAAGACCTAAGGTTTATCTAAGCAAGTTTATTATGTGAATTGTTGGAGTAAATAATAATAAGGAAATACATTAGTTAGGAAACGAGTAAAGAGTTGTTTTAGCTGCTGAATACCACTGTCATATCACACCCATAATTCTTTATTAATCATAACTGTGATAGAGGAAGCAATTAATAAAAAAAAGAAAAAAAGAAAAAAAACTATTAGGTCTGAGCTTTATCTAAATGATCTTGTCTGTTCATTTTCCTCACATCAATCTAATCCCGCCAGCAGGAATATATTATATGGCATTGCTGTAAAGCTGTATTTATAAATATTCCTGAGCAAACACCAACGTGCACAAATTTGTGCAACAAGCCCATGTTTGGAAATTGAAGGGATTGTGGATTTTAGCAACCTTCTTTGTTCTGTGTCACACATTATTAAATAAAATAAATAAAAAAAACTGTCTAAAGTCAAGGTATCGATAACTAGTGGTGACGTGACACAAGAGCAATACTGAAAGTGCAGCTGAACAACAGGAACACATTTTTCACATTCACACACATCGTTGTATTACCATTGCACTACAGTGTCAGTAAAACTTCTGTGTTCATTAGTGACAACTGCAATGATGTGGGTGTGAAACCACTGAAGACACAAGACATAGTAAAAACTAGTTCACATTTAATGCTTTTGTCTATTTTTCTTGTTGGATAATTTTGTCTTGTAAGTCACATTTAAAACAAATATCTAAAGTAGCCTTTTTCATTTTTGTAATACTATCGATGAGAGAAAAGTTATGCTGAGACACTGGTCTGTGTATTTGCAGATAAAACAACATATCAGATGTTAAAACAGACATTTGAAAATACTGTATTAACTCAATTTTGAATTTGATGGCAGCAACTCATCTGAAAAAAAGTTGGAACAAGGTCATGTTTGTTTTTGTTTAGCATCACCTCTTCCTTCACCACTGGTCATGTTACTAACCTGTTACTTGTTAACTTTATTATTTATCAAATGCTCCTTCAGCTTTTTTCATGTTCCAATTACTTTTCCAGTCTTTTGTTGCCCTGTTATAACTTTTTTTTATGTGTGTCTGCCTTTAAATTCTCAATGAGCTAATATTTTTCATGAAATGTTAAAATCTGGGTTACAAATATGGGTTTATATGAACATTTTTACATATCATCCATTGTTTGTATCTAACTAAATTAAATGTAAATTCATCTTGTCAGTTTCAGAGTCATCACATTATAACCAGCACACCAAATTAAAGTTGGCTACTGCCATTAGTTGTAGTCAGCAATAAGAACACTGGCTAATATATTTGTGCATTCCTAGCTTATGTTCAGTTCTCAAACTAAAACCTTTATCTGTTCAGAATTTGCATTACTTTTTCCTTTCTTATTAACAACAAATACAGTTTAAAAGAAAAATGGCAAATTGTTGTTTTGGATCTAATTGTCCTTTTGGATAAGATAATACTTGTAGATCATTATCAGCATTCGCTCTCATTCTTTAAGTTGTTTATGTTTTACTGACCACTGCTCTACTTTCCATTTCTCCACTCCAAGATATGAGCAAAAGCAGCCTGCAGTGGCATTAGACCTGCCGCTGGGCTTATAAGTGATGCATTCTTTGAAGGGGAACATGAAATAAACATCAGATGTGGATGAGAGAGTTTTCCTCTCCTTTGACAAAGGCAGTTAAATGAAGCTGTCTGCAGCGTGCGAAGACCACTCAAATGGATTGGGCTGTCTACAAAGGACGATCACAGAGACAGAGATTAAAGTGTGGAAACAGACATATGAAGACTTAAAATGTAATTGTATGCTGGATGTATTGGCCTTTTGGGAAAAGCTGAGGACCAATTTGCTGTTTAAACAGCCATCAAATTACCTCTCTTCTGGGGTGGCAGCTAGTGCATGAAAGAGCTTCAGACAAGTCATGCAAGAGAGCCAAAATAGCTACACAGCTGCTTGTGTAAATGTGGAAGATATGACACAACCAAATGGGGTCCTGAAGCTTGGGTAAATCTGCACAGAATAGAATATTTCCATTTGATGAGCTGATGCAGCTCGTTATGATTATTTCATCTATCATTTAGCTTTAGAAGAGCTGGAACAAGCTGATGCAGAATATTTGATGCAGCCAGAAAATATAGAAAAAGATTACTTTACCAAGCATGAAGCCATTTTGAAGAAATAAAATGTGAAAAGTTAAACTTAAGCAGGTTCTTTATGGTTCCAGTGGGAGTCCTTACCCCGCCTGAAAAGCTGAATGGTGGCTTGGTGACGGCCGTTACCATTTTCCACATAACAGGAATAATTTCCCAAGTCCTCTTCCTCCAGAGAGTCAATCGTCAAGGAAATCGCTACTTCTTGTTCACCAAGATGCTCCTTGACAACCCTGCAAAACAAACAAGACTCAACAACGTGTTCTTTATTAAACCAGCTTTGAAAACAATACATGGGAAGTGGCTTCCCCTGATCTGTCCCATTGAGTAGGCTGGAATCGGTGCACATTCATGTAGTGGTTAGCAGGATATCTTGGAATCATGATTCAGACAGATATGTCGCAAATCACAAGAGTTCAGTAATAGAAAATAATAATAATGAAAACAAGTGTGTCTATGACACAAAAGTATGTTTATGAAGCCTTGTTTGTGTTAAGTACTTCAAGGTACATTCATTTTTTTTCTCTGTACTCAAAACATATGAGGAATGAAAATCAATAAGGGATCTTCCTCAGCTTGTGTGTGTGGTGGAGGGTGGGGTGAAATCAAATAATGGCGATGAGGAGAAAATCTTTTTATAGCGGCTGCCATGGTAACAGCAAGAAGTAAAGAAAGTAATATTCCATAAAGTAAATGAGTGTCCCCTGCTGGGCTGGTTGAGCCTGATGGAGAAGAGAACAGGGAGATAATGCTCCTTCATACCTTAGACACACTACTTAGCCTACTTTAACAGCACCCTCAGCACAAACGACACTGTAGAGGAAACAAAGCAAAAATGAGAAATAGATCTCCACTGTTTGTATGTGTGAACGTGTGTGGTTTTGTGAGCATGAGTATGTATAATTTGCTGTGTTGAGAAGGAAAAGTGGGATGAGGAAAGAGTGTTTGCTTGTGTGCTTGAGTGTGTGTGTGTGTGTGTGTGTGTGTGGGGGGGGGGGGTAATGACTCTCAAGCATCTCACTACTCTCGCCCTCAAGCCGATAAACTGCACATAAGGAGCGCTTGTTGGGGAGATTTGGCATCAGTAATTGAAAGTGTATCATGTGCTGTGCGTAGAGAGTCTGAGGCAATGCTGATGATATTGAAGTTGTTGTGCAGTGGGATGGGGGTTGGGGCACTGGGAATAATTCATGTCTCTTCAGGGAGTGGTGGGTACTTTGAAGCCTCCCATTTCACATAATTACACTATATGAGCCAACAAAGCTCACCTGAACCTTAAATGGAGGCTAAAGTTTGAATAGGTTATGCAGATGAGAGCTAAATGATAGTTGATAATGTACAGAAAGTCCTTAACTAAAGAACGAGTTTCACTCTGTGTCTCTAATGATTTATGACTGTGTAGAGAAATATGTTCTTACTTTCTCAAATCAAATGGAAAAGTGTAAGATTTTTTTTTAAAGAATTTATCTAAAGTATCTAATACCCCCCCCCCCCCCCCCCTCCCCCCATTCTTAGTCTTGGGTGATAGAGTTAATTAATCCAGCCTTGGCAGAATGAGTTAATCATGAACTTTTTCTGAACAAAAGGCTGCTGCAGGCACTTTCTTTACATATCTTCCTCCCTCCTCATCAGCAAAACCTGTGTTTGCCCATTTAGTGATCAATTTCCACCTTACTCATTCCTTTCATACATTCCCCCAAATGCACCTGCAAAACACCAACTGAACTTGGTCAATGACATATCGATCTCCCTCCTTCATTATGCTGAGCCAGATTTGTTTAGCTAATTTATTAATCTCTGCATGCTATGCTAATGTCCAGCCATCCATGCAATGATAACAGAGGCAGCTTTGTCCCGGTGGCACAAATGAGAATTTATGGGCTCAAGTTGCCATAGAAATGAACTCTTCCAAATCAATAGGCTCAGAGTTGGGTAAATAAATGCCTGCAGAAACTCAGAACACGAGGTCCGAGTGCTCCTCTCCAAGCTCGAGTTTTGGTGCTGACGCATTAATAATAACCCTTTAAGTGTGTGGGTGCCAGCCTGATGAAAAGAGGTAACACTTAGAAACCTACTCTGTATAATCTTAAAGGGAGAGAGCTTGGCTGCACTGAAAGAACAGACTTGCTCATGTTTGATTTTACCTATCCTTACTTTACACTCTTCTCCTTTTTTTTCTCAGATGAATCTCCAGCTACGTTTATGGAAGTAAAACGAAGGCAAGATCTGAGCGCCTGGTGTAGCAGCATCAACAACAGAGAGTGGATGATAGAATATATTATTGATCCGCTGCATAGAATATGGGTATGAATTATTGAAAAGATAACTCCTCAGCTTTTGAGTGAGGGGAATCCTGCTGTCAGGGAGTAATGGAGGAAGAGAAAAAAAGGGGGTTGGTTAAACTGAGATTTGTCACTGTTGCATGTTAATTTAAGTGCACAAAAAAAATCATTATAGCAAATGTGTCTGCCTTACTTCACAATGACTTGTAACAACTTTAGTTTCTTTCTTTCCACTTCTTCCCTGTCTGTTCCCTTCTTCTTTTCTCTCCCTCTCCTCCCCTCCCTGCCTTGTCCCACCTCAGTTCCTTAGGGCCCATCTGCATGCTGCTATAGGTGGGGGCAGCAAGGGAGAGAGGAATAGTACCGGTGGTGTGAAAAATGGCAGTTGTTAACCATCTGACAGGGCTGTCTCTGCAGAGCTGCATCCTCTCCAAACAGCCCTAATGGGAAACATGCACATGGACCAGCGAATGGACTGGTTTAAATGTGTAACACCAATAGGAGGAAAATACATGAAGATGTGCTTGTTTTAAATGTCTGAAGGCCCTAAAGGCGGACTTATATTAAAAGGAGATTAATTTGGGCATGAGAGGGTTTAGAATAGTGGGTTCAGCATCATCTTTGGAGATGCAGGACATCAGCTTGATCTTTTAAAACTGTTTGAAGATTGCCATTAAATTCTAAATATCCAGATCAAGAGCAACATAAATATTTGGTATCTTTTACTTGTTTTTATGACAATATTATGTAAAAGGCAGCTGATGTGAAAATAGAGAGGAGAGGGAAGTGTCAGTTATGACACTAACTGTTGATTTGTTTTTTTTTTTCCTGTTAACCCTCCTTTAAATAAAATAGAATTTAATATATTATTTATTTACCCATAAAAGCATCTTTATTTCTTTTTAGGGTTATGTTTTTTCCGTCGATCAGCCACAAAATTAAAATCGCCCGTTCCCCCCTTTGCCATCAGAACAGCCCTAATGCATTGCAGCATATACACATTAGCTCTGAGGGTGTCCTGTGGAGTCTGGCACCAGGACATGAGCTGCAGATCTTTTAGGTCCTGTGTGTTGTTGTGAATCTGACATGTTATTTAGCATCCTGCTTATGCTTAATAGAATTATAGAAGAAGGATGTAGGAAGACTGGAGGCTGGATCAATGGCTCAGGCACTTCCTGGATGGCGTGGCTCAGCAAGGTAGAGTGGTTGTCTTGTAGCCTGAGGGTTGCTGGTTTGATCCTCGGCCAAGTTGAGTCCATGTCGAGGTGTCCTTGGGCAAGACACCAAACCCCAAGTTGCTTCTAATGGGTCGTGGTTGAGTGCCTTGCATATCAGCTTCTGCCATCAGTGTGTGAATGTGTGTCTGAATGGGTAAATGTGATGTATACTGTAAAGTGCTTTGGATAAAAGCGCTTTATAAATACAGACCATTTTTTTTGCACTTTTAGGACACATTGCCCTGCTGGAAGGAAGTGCTGCTGTCAGACAGGACTGTTGCTATAGGCAAAGGTTTGTTCATTGGTCTGGTGTTTGGTCTGCCACAATGTTCAAAGATGGGAGGTATGTGTAAACTACTTATGTTAGGAGCCTAGCCTTCCTAACAGATCATTGCATTTTAGCTTAATGATCATTGTTATTCACTTAACCTTCCAGTAGTTTTAATGTTCACATGATAATGAGATTCTTTTCTTCATGCTGCTATCTAGTTTCCACCTGCTTGCCAGCGCATTTCCATAGAAAGACATTGTAAAGACATTAAAAATGAATGACTAATGGCCTGCATCAAGCCCTTGCATGATGATCAAACCATAGCAAGACAAATTGAGAACAGCAGCCGTTTGGAAGTCAGGGAGTAAAATGGTGGGTTTAGTTTATGCAATCTAGAGCTAATGGACTAAAACATGCACAACCACTGGTATCGTCATTTAATAATTTGTGGTAAATTTATCTACATCTGCTATTAATTCCTCATTACTGCCAAGACCAGTGAGATGGAATGTGCTTCTTACTTGATGTCGCTCTCCTGGACTCTTTCTTCATCCAGGTCCTCTATGAATTTCTCCCCCTTCATCCAATAGATGAGCGGGCTGACGTCGCCGCTGTAGCCAAAAAATGCTCGGCAAGTGAAGTTCAAAGCACTTCCTGTGAAGACAGCAGAAGGCATGCTGTCATATATGATCGTCCCGCTGTCTTCTGACAAATATGATTTTGTGCACAGCCTGAAAAATATAGCTCCAGCACCATCAAAGTAAGCATCTTCATCATAGATGCTTCTTGTGATTTTGCAGGTGACAAGTGGCAATGTGCACATACCAATTCTTTATCATTAGTGTGTCATGTATGCATAATGCAAGGCACATTCTTGTTTCTCTTCATTTGCACACATACTGTATATCTGTGCTGCTCAAGTTTTTCTCTCAATTTCCTGCTCTGAGTCAGTTTTTCCTTTTTATGCAACATCAAGGGGGCTGTTTTGATTCACTTGTTTGATCAATGACACAGACACACACACGGACGCGCAAACTCTCAGTACATTGATGTAAAAGCAAGAAAATAATAATGAACACATGATGGCACTCAAGAGCTGCCTTAAATCCCCCCCCCCAGAGACTGTATTCATAAGAGAAAATAAGGCAAAAGTAACTGAGAGGAGACGCATGATAACATTATTTTATTTGGAGCTGCTGCTGGGTGTGCGGGAAGGCCAAAAGTCAACAACAGCAGTTTGCTGAGAGATGATCAGTGGAAGAAGGAGTAATTGTCTCTGAGTCAATGAGATCTTTACTCCATGAATGAGTGGTTCAAAAGAGAGTGCATGGAAGAAAAAGGTGTTGCTTCAGTACCAATTAAAAAACTTTTACTTTTAAATCTATTGCAAACGTTATTGTTATGATGCTGTTATCTGTGGTAGCATAAGGACTCAAAATAATTAATGAGCAGAAGATAAAACATTATAAATTATAGGCCAAATATTAGATGTAGCACTGAGCTGATTAGACCTGGCATCTAGCATAGAAAAGTACACCCTCAGTGTCCACGATCAATGCCTTATCTTAAAATAAAGATACAGCATTGCCAACATGCTGCTCACATGTTTATTTTGCATTCCACAGAAGTGGCTGAACAGGCCTAGGGTGCGGTAATCACACACTGCTGCCTCTCAATGAACCACACAGGAACATGTAAACAACAGGAAGGCTCATCATGCAGCACATACTGTAAACCCTTTGGTACGGGACTTTCCTCTGGGGAGAATCCGGGCTGTGAATTTGCTCTGAGGTATGCCAGAAAGGGAGCTCTAAAGGAAAAGGATGAAATGGTATGTTTCTGTTTTTTTTAAGCTGCAGAATTCATGACCAAGGGCACCAGGCAAACTGTATTGTATGTTGTTAATTTAGCACATTACAGCACCATGGAGAGCTCTACACCAGCCAACACAGAAAACACAGAGGACATTCAAGTGTAAAACTGCTGTCTGAAAGTACCTAGGTTTAATTAACCCTTTTTCAGAGATATGCAGAAGTAAACATTTAATTATTTATTACATTCTGTTATGTCTGCGAAGGACTGGCGACTTGTCCAGGGAGTATCCTGGCTCTCGCCTGCCAATTGCTGGAATAGGCTCCAGCATCCCCATGACCCTGAATTGGACTAATTGGTCAAGAATGGATGTATGGATGGATTGTGTCATTTTTAAAGTGGTTTGAATCCACCACATTCTACTGGCAACAGCACATTTTCCCCTTCTTGTATGACATGGCTGTGCCACTGGCCATTGACTATGGGTCACATGTCTTCAGACCCACACTTGCGGGTTTATTTCTTAGAAGACTGCTTGTGTTTGAACTAAGGGCCTGAATCATCTGTGCTCATTCTGTCCACAACCAAACGCACAACTTCAAAAGATTTCAGCAGGTCACTTGCAGCACAAGGAAAATTTTAAGATGTACAGGGAAGCAGGATGGGAGGACACCCAGGAATGAAGTGACAGTACACTATGTGAGGAGCAATAGCTGACATTTCTAAAGTTCAACAGCCACTCTCAGCTTGGTATTTGTGCACAGCCAGGCTCTTCAAAGGCTACATGCTGTACCTACAAAATAGGAACCTCTTGCCTGTGATTAGACACATGCACATGTGTTCATGAAACATAATCTTTCTATGCAGTAAGACTGATCTGTATAACAAACATGCATAAAAACAACATGTTGTACAACTTTATATCTCTGTGTGTGACATAAATGCGTAATTTACATTTTATTAATTTTAAAAATCTGCTTCGTGCTTGGTTTATCCGTTGGATCAATTGTAAACTAGGAAAGTCATGCTTCCAGCAGCCGCTGCCTGCAGAGGAAGTCTCCACTGAGCTGCCTGGGAATCACAGGAAATGGTTGAGGCCTCCTGCTGCCTGATACTAATCCAAATGCAAGACTTTCAAAAACACTCTTGTCACAGGTGTGTTATAACCTAATGTCAGTGGGTGATGAGCATCCCCATTTCTTTCACAGAAACACTGTGAGAACTGGACACTGTGTAACAAGATGGTGGTTTTCATTCTGATATCGCTCATTTATTCAGTTAAGACTGGCCGATTCTACATGAATGGAACACTCCAGTATACAGCTGAAATAACACCAGACATATTTGAAAGCATACTTTCTCTCTCTTGGTGTTAAATACACAAAGTGTGTCTCCAGCTGCAGTTTAAATTTACAAGGCAAAGAACAATTAGAGGATTTAGTTGAAAAAGCTGTTTAAAAAGATGCATAAATATTAGCTTGAAAGAGAGGATAGTGTCAAATAAACCAAACATGCCCACAAAAATCAAACAAACAAACAAACAAACAAAAAACGCACGATGATGAAAAACCATCACATTCTGATGATGGTATAAAGTATTGAAACAATGAGTGAATATTTTGCAAGTTATAAAGGAGGAGGAGTAAAATATCGGAGATATGTTGCAAACAACCACAGTAGCATCTTTATTATCTTTATCTATCAATAGTTTCAGTGCAGTTCACAACCCTTTGTAAATCAAAAGAGTGGCGTCTACACTGACTTAAAGTGACATTGAAATTTAATTATTTCCTAAAACTTTACTTATTTCTAAACGCGTGAAGTGTTTATGTATTTACATTTTAAAAAAAGGGTAAAGTCAGCAAAGAAAAATCTACAAAAATGAAATTATGGCCTTGAGCTAACTAATAGCTAATAATATCAAAAAGTCAATAACACAATAGAAACACTTAAAATCCAACTATTTACTAACATATTTTACATTATACTGCTAACATTACCAATTTATTATTTGGTCATTTAAAAATCAAATAATGTTTTAATCAATCAATCAGTCTGTCTGTCTGTCTGTCTGTCTGTCTGTCTGTCTGTCTGTCTGTCTGTCTGTCTGTCTGTCTGTCTGTCTGTCTG
>JBAMHW010000014.1:11651216-11673646 GCA_037177495.1 Rhadinocentrus ornatus | reverse complement strand
GCCTATCCCAGCAGTGTTTCAGGTGAAAGGCAGGGTACACCCTGGACAGGTCACCAGTCCATCACAGGGCCAACATACTGTATATAGGGACAAACAACCATTCACACACACACTCATTCCTAGGGAGAATTTAGAGTCACCAATTAACCTACCATGCATGTCTTTGGACGGTGGGAGGAAGCCTGAGAAGCCGGAGAGAACCCACGCGTACACGGGGAGAACATGCAAACTCCACACAGAAAGGCCACTAGCCCCCCACATTCGAACCTCCCCCAGCCGAGGCTCGAACCAGCAGCCTTCTTGCTGTGAGGCTGCGGTGCTAACCACCACACTACCTTTCCTTTGTGTTTCATATTTTTTTTCAGCTGATTTGTCAACGGGATGGGGGTAGTTGTCGTTCTTCTAGTAAGACAAAATAGACCAAAGTAATACCAGTACATGGAGGGCACGCTTGTAACTTATCGACATAAAAAAACAACAACATTATTATGTATCTTTCTGTGCTTTATCACCTGACAAGACACTCAAACGTCTGAGAGATGTTGACATTTTCACATTTATGATTCTCCACGGCTTCCGTAGTTGTAATAACGCTCTTAAACAGTGAGGTTCCAGTAGAGCAGTACTCGGTTGCTTGTAATATATTAGCGCACCACTAGATGGGAGTAATTCTTACACACTGGGGCTTTAAAGAAGTGTTTTTATAATACAAGTGTGTGTATCAAATATGATACATCTGGCGTAAAAGGGTTAATGCATAGTTTTTTTTGTAAAACACTAAATTGTGCAACATACGTATATTTGCCTTGCTTTGTCAATCAATTTGTAGCATTTATTTTCTTTCTATTCTTTTAATTAGAATTGGAAAATTGCTACACAAAAATATACCACATTCACAGACAGTGGTAAGCAATTTAGATCAAATTGTGAACAATGAGACACAAGTATTTTTTTAAGCAGAATTTTATCATGAGAGGCAGCTGCACATATCATCATCTTTCTTTGCATCTTATCAGGGAAAGTTCTATGTCTCTTTAAAGAGTTCAATTCGGTCATTTAACTGGTCCAAAGTCTTTGTCCCAGTAAACATGCATCGGAGGGGAACTGAGTTTAGTGAGTATTAGGTATTGACTAAATAATATCTAATGCCATGATGCTGTTGACTGTGTGAGAAAGATTTCATATTTTCTGCTGCATTCTATTTTCTCAATTATCATCGTACATGTTAGTATAACAGAACTCACTACACAGATGTTGTCTTTGAGTTATCTGAATGGAGATTTTGTCAGATGACCGATGGTCCAGAAAGTGCCATTAAGTATCCAAGAATTAACACATAGTCGTAATGGGCTGCTTTTCAGTCACAACAAAGCAGTTTCTTTAAGACAAACAATTATTGGGCTTAGGCCATAGGTGCCTTTTATCCTTTTACTTCTAAGAATATTGTCATCTGATATCTATGGGGGTATTCTTAAAAAACAAACAAACAAGTAAATCCCATTTGAAATATAATCAGATATGCTGTGCTGAACATATAGTAAAATGTAAGCTATATCACACTACATTTTCTGGAAAAACAGCACAAACAGTAAATATTATTTATACATAAGACTCCTCTCTTACAAATGCAATAAATGCATGCATCATGTTGAAATGAATAAAATTATACAAGGATTCTTTATTATATGTCCTCCTTAAAAATATTTGTTTCACAGTTAAACGCTGCAGTGTTTGCAGTAATTTTGTTGCAAATGTTAAACCTCTTGTTTTTATACAGCTGAAGTATAGGTTGGTGCAGTTCGAGTTAAACTGTTAACCTCCACAGCTTCATTAACCTCTTAGTGATGATGGATGATGTGAACCCAGGTATCTGTGCAATATAAAATTTGACCTACAGTCCCTGAAACATAATAGAAGAGTGCACCTTGCCTTTACTAAAGACAGGATTGGTTGTTGCTCCACATTAAACTACCAACTCTGGCAGGAAAGATGAGCAGATGCTAATTGAGATGCTTTTACCTACATTAAAATGCATAGAAGCCTGAAGAGAAGATATTTTCAACCCAAAAAACTTGAGTTAAAAATAACTTTTCTAATTTGTGAATTGATTCTAAGTCATTGAACCTACAAATTTTTCATAAGAATTAATTTTATTTTAACATTCACACACACAGACACACACACAAAGACACACACACACACACACACACACGCACACACAGCTTGACTGGCTGCCAGAAAACACAACACATAAGCTGTGGTTACCAGAAACAGAAGGAAAACAGCTGTTTCCCATAACAACATGGCTGGGTCCTGCACAGTTCACAACATCATATCACACATGGAACCTTTATAAAAGGAAAAGTAGTAAAACATAGATTAATTCTTTCTTATGTAAAACATAAAGCACTCAAATGTTAAAAAAGCATATTTAATTTTAAAGTGTAATCACGGTCTGGAGAACAGAAACATTTCCACTTAAGATTTTACATTTTCACTTGTGTTTGTTAAGCTTCTTCTGTGTGCCATCATGATTGGCTTTCACATTAGTTGAGATATCACAACCAATTGCCCATATGTGCATGTCTCAAACTTACAGTACATGTGACGAATGTGAAAACAGCTTTCCACAAACTCTCAACATACTGTGCTTCAATCTGTACAGTGAAAGAGTATTTGTTATAACAAATAACTTGAATGCAACAAACCCGAATGACCAGAACCAGAAGAATTACTGATTACACTGCAGGAGAATCTGATTCAAGTCTTGTCAGTCATAATTATTCCCCCACAAGGTGTGAACCAAGCAAGAAAAAGTGCTACTGTGTAATTCTTTTTCATCTAACAGGAAGGATAAAAGAGTGAACAAGCACACACGTATTTATGAATTTAGATAAAAGAATTATGATAGATTTCAAACTGCAAATGAAGTTATTCTATTTGTGAGGTGAAAAATGGACAGCTCACTTATGCAGAAATGAAAAGTTCCTACAGTACATGTTGCATATGTACATGCTTATTTTACATTCTCACATAAACAACATTAAACATACTTTACAAGTATACACAAGCTCTAGTCAAGGGCAAAAGTAAGAAATAGATTGAGTGCTGAGGAGGCAGGAAGAGAAGATGAATGACAGCTATTCGGCAGCACAATCATGAGATTCCTGGAAATTCTCATTTTAAGTCCTGCTACTAAAAATATCAGTTCCTACTTCCTGTCCATGCTCACCTCTCAGTGCAGGGAGAATTTTCTCCTGAGAGCCACAACCAGGCAGGTGTGCTTGCTGTTTTCTAGTTGTACAAGGATTGGAGCACTGAGCTTCGAAAAGCCCATATCTGCCTGTCAACATTTCTTTTCTTTAGCTGCCTGCAGGTTACCATGACTACACCTACTGAGCTGGCTAGCAGCAGCTCTGCAGGCTCCATCAAGAGAAAAAAATATAGCAAAGACAGGTACTGTGCCACAGTAAGACTGCCGTTGATGTATGCTGTTGGTGAGCCGAAAGTTGGCTCCTATGGGACGGGGGAAAACTAAAACCTGGGATCATGCAGCTGTTGTAGCCTGTAGCTTTTTTATGCATTTCAAAAAGCAGTATCTGCAAACCGGCCCAACTGTATGCAAGGACGTGACTTTCTGTTCCAAGCATAGTGGTAAACTGGTGTGGAACAATGACGATAGACAGAAGTGATTACTTTTATTCTGCATTGCAGAGAGGTGCAGGTGAGGAGGGAGTATTGGAGGGGTGAAAAGTGCAGTGAAAAGGAGGATTGGGGGATTTGGGCAAAATAAGTAGAGGAACAAGTATGGGGAATGAGAACATGAAAGAGTTAGGGACCACCCCTTTCCACCACCTCAGCTTTGCTATACCTCTAATATCGTCCCCTCTCTGGAGACACGCTCTTAATTACCATTACAAGCCTGAGAGCTTTTAACAGAGGAGAATCCTGCTTCTTTTATCCCCTGTTGCTCTTTTTCCTCGTTTGTTCTGTGGCCGCTGTTGATCCGCCAGGGAAATGTAAGCCTTTAATTACTGGTAAAAATTATGGCCTTTGTGAACAGGTGGTTGGTGCCCTCTCTTTCATTCTTACTTGAGTATGCTAATCGTCTCTTTCTGATGACATAATAGGTGTTCTGTCCCATCTAGCAGAGGGTAGAGGCCTATTTTGCCGCGAGATGCACCATGGGATATTTTATGATGAAGCGATAAGGAACTTTCTTTCTTTTTTTTTCAATTTGATGGTATGATGAACTAACTCCTGCCTATCACATGCAATCTTTGTGTAGAAAACTGGAGATTGCACACACATCATTCTATAATTTGTGGTCTTCATTCAATTCAAAATCAATTGCTGGTTTTTAGAAAAATTTAAATTAAACCTTAAAGGGAAGTTTGTTTGATTATATAAAATATTTTGTAAACTAACACTGTGTCACTCATTAAGTTAGTGCTGCTGTTAAAAGACACAGCTCACCTCTTTCATAGGATCTGAGTCAGCAGGTTGTCTACTTTGATAATAAATACCAAATGAAGATAAATACTGACATATGCTAAATGTCTGATTGGATTGTTAATCTATACACTTAGATGCTGAGTTGGAAATGTTTTGATATAATCTTTTTTATTTATGAATAATTTTGGCAATTCTAGAAGTCTCTCCTGATAGATAGTCTCTCCAGTTTGAGCTGGGTCCATGCTATGAGTAGGCCTTCTGTGAGACAGAGGGTGTTTACCTATTCTGAGGAAAGTAGAGCTGGTTTATTTTTAATGATTTCTGGGAGTAGTTGGGGGGTTGAGGGCCTTACTCAAGGGCCCACCTTAGTTGCCAGCCCAGGGACTTAAACCTAGGTTCTCCAGACCCAAGCCCACCGCTGCAACCACAAGGCTACCACTCCCTCTTTTAATTCAATTACCAGAAATTCACCTCTTTCTTAAAAATCAACCCTTTCTGTACCCTACAGAAGGACCATTAAACTAGAAATAGAATGAAAGGATAACAGTTCAACTCCTTCATGTTGTGAGCTCTTGCCCTTTGAACATTTTTGCACTTTGCATGTCATAGTTTAGACTTTTAGAAAACACAGGGTCTTGTTTTTTCACAAAGTGTCTTTGTCACTCATGTCTTATCATTGCTCAAGGCTTAACACCCTCCTTTTCTTTTATGCTTTCTTCATTTTCATGTCTGAGGGTTTTGGGATTACTTTTTACGCTATATTCTGGTTTCATGTTAAATCTCCTTTTATGGTCAAAATGAGACCAAAGAGAATGTAAATTTCTCTCAATGGTTCGGGTGTCATGCTTCTAAAAAACAGCCTTTCAGGCAGAGGGAAATAGTTGACCCTTGTAAAACGATTTGCCATTTGTGGAGGAAATACAATGAAAATAAAAAATAACTGCTAATCCAAAAATCCGTGAAAACGATATGGTAAATAATAACAAAGAAAGGTGGGGCAAAAACAAACAAACAAACAAAAAAAAAAAAACCCAAAACAGAACATAATAGCTTTAAGCATAGATATGCAGAGAAAAGATGTAAGGATCTGTAATTGGCTCCTGTCCAGGTTGCTGGAGGCCTATTAAATGGTGTGATCTCACCACTTGATGAGGAAAATCACTTTAACGAACAACCCAAGAGAGGCCTGACTGCAGGCAGTGACCCACTGACCGGAATACCAACTGAAGCCAGACTAACTCAATTAAAACTAGAGCTCACTATCCAAGTCACACCAGCCCTGACCATCACCATTAACCCATATTTCCCAGTGGACTTTATCTAATCCTGTTTGCCTTCTTGTGTCATCCCACTTCTGTCAACAGAAAAGTCCTCTCCTACCTCACTGCATCATTTATTCAACCTGAAACGGAAAGCAATGTCTCCAAGGTGAGTAGGTTGTCAGGATTTGTTTTTTAGATAACACAACAAAGTGGTCTAAATACCAAAATATAAAAAATGAAACTGTTTATTTGTTAATGCAACTGATTTTTGTGAAGCACAGTGAATTTACAAAAATATAACTTCCACCTTCTGGAAAGTTTCATTTTTATAATAAGCTGCAAAATAGCATCTGTCATACATTACGGGATAAACCTCGATTGTTAGAAAGAAGTTACTTGGGACAAATGAATCGGTGGAATGATTGCCAAACCAAAGTAAGGTGAATCACCTCTCCTCCATTAAAATTTATGCATGCCATTTCCACCACTTTGATCAAACTGTTAGCATAGTGGTGTAAGGGCTCATTTATCCTTTATATTAAATACAAAAAGGGACAGAGCCTTCAGTCAATCCTCTGAATTCATTTTGTGCATATTTTAGTAAGCAATACCACTGGATACCATAGGGGAAATGCTGTGTAGCATAACTCACATGCAACTAGCAAAATAGAACAAAGAAAAAGCCACAATGTATTTAATGGCTGCACAGACCACCACCTTCTACTGCTGTGTCTTTTTTGAAAGTGCATCTACTCCACCATTACCACGTTTGCTGTTGTCTGAGGGGCCGTCCCCACGACGCCGAATTGCAGTAAAACCGCAAAAGTATTTCAGCAATCCACTCTTTCATCCCCACGAAACCAGGGATTAGCCTCCATGAAACCGTCTCTAACCAGGTACCAAGTGGATAGGTTTGAGACCTCTACCGTCTATGGTATTGTAAGGACAGCATAACCGCACCACTAGAGGATATGACGTCAATGTGACGAACACACGGCAATTCCCAATCCACCCTCCCTCAAGTCTATTTTTTCGCTTTGTAGTCCAGCGTTACTTGAAGAAGAAGCTCGGCTTCTTCATCAGTCCAAACAAACGTTTCTCTTTTGCTCCGCAATGAATCCTCAGCCATCTTCTCTTCTCTTCTTCCAAGTGAATTTCCTGCAACACGCAGTGAGCCTTTATCTGCGCATGCATTGTTTTGTTCTAGCCGAGTGTTACTCTTTAGTTTCAGCTTCTCTGTTTTTCATTTAACATCTACATTTTTTAACAGATTCCTTTTAAAATGGAACTGTCCCTTTAACACTTCAATAGAAAAGATTAAAAATTAAAATTAATTTATTTTGAGATGGCTTCTAAAACAGTTCAAATTTTTAATGAACCTTAGTTTTGAACAAACATACAGCTTATGCTATTTTTATTTTATTTTATATTATCATATATTATATCTCCTTAAAGCCTAATGACTTATCTATGTGGTCTGTAGCAAATTACAAGTTGGACAAATGTGTTATTTTTGGAGAGCAGTGGCTTACCCCTTACAGCATACCATGCTCCACATTGTTCAGTGTTCTCCCTGTTGTTAGTATATGAACAATAATGTTTGGCAATATGAAGGAGGCCTTTATTAATTTTGGAGCTAGCTTGGGTTCTTTGTATCTGTATTTCTTTTTTGTTTTTTTGGTAGAAACCTTTGGTTCTTTGTCTTACATATATTACTGTTGCTGGTTGAACAGTCTCATGTAAGGTAACCTTGACTTTATAAACAAATTATCTGTGAACTGGCAGATTTTAAACTGTTAAGAGAATTTTTTAATAACCATTCCAGTCATGATGATCATCAATAGCCTATTCTCTGTGGTCCTCTTAAGTCACCTTCATTGTGTTGTGAATGACAGACTGAAGATTCTTGTTAATGAGTAATAAAATCTGGGTTCCCACTCAGACCTGCTTACTTTCCTATCCCATTGATTGACTAATTCATCCTGGGAATTTACTTGCAGTTGTGCACAACTGCAAGGCTCCATTTTCGGCATAATTATTTTCTGGCATTTTGACATATTACACTTTACAGGATGACTCCACTTGGGAACACAGCAGCATATGCAGGTTTTTCTTTTAATTCTTTTTGGCACTGGTGACATCTGAGGAGGGAGTGTCAGATTTAATATTCATCTAAGAAATACTGAGATAAAGAGTGAAGCTGCAACGAACAATTAGATGATGCAGTTATGTCACGTTATAATCAACTGATGCTGGTTCACAGTGATGCTATAAGCAAGGACATCTCATTTTGTTCATTCTTCTCACTTCATCTCTGCTCTCCTTGTGTCCATCCTCCACTACACATCTAGTTTTAGGGACCAAGATACAAAATAATTAAGTCAAGTGGAAGAATTAATTTGCAAAATGGGAAACAAGACCAGGGGATTAGACATTAAAAAGAGTAATACTTTGGTTATATGGAGATTACAACAGAAACGTAAAAACTATGTTATTGTAGATGACATTTGAGGACCCTAAATCAAGAATGTTGGAAATTCATTTTCATTTGCTCCCACACTCCTACTGGTCGCCTCCTTGATGCATCTTATGTCTGCACAGTGTTCATATCTAAGGATGTGCTCCAAAACAATGCAAAATATGTGGGGAAGTCATTGTAACTCAAATGTAAGCTTAGATATTTCAGGACTGAAAGTTACTATGCTTTTGCCACTCACAGTTATAGGATAATCTATTCAATTGTGTGCTTTTATATCAGGGGTATCCAAAATTCGAGGGCCATTGTCCTGCAGGTTTTTAATGTTTCCGTACTACAAACATTCCTGATTTAAATTAAAAGGATCCAACAGCCTATGAATTTCTAACTCATTCATTTGAGTCAGGTATGTTGGAGAAGAGAAACACTGAAAACCTATAGGATGGTGGCCCTCAAGGACCGCAGCTGGACACCCCTGCTTTAGATACTGATTATGGATTCGTGGGAAAAAAAGGAAAGAAAAAAAAAAATAGGTTATATTTATGCAGTAATACAGAAAATCTGAGAGGTTCACAAATTCAAGCACTGTTCCACATTTCCTCTTTTCTACTGGACCTGGACCTGACTGGGCCTCTTTGGCACTGTACTAACCTGGTTCAGAATTTACTTCGAGAACAGGAAATACTTTGTGTCAATAGGTAACTTTATATCTGAGCAGACACGAATTACATGTTGAGTTCCCCAAAGTTCCATCCTGGGGCCTCTTCTGTTTAACATATACATGTTCTCACTGGCACAGGTGATAAAGAACAACAAAATTAGTTACCATAGCTACGCAGATGACACAGATTTATATTACAATGTCACCAGGAGACACAGGCACTGTACAGACTCTTGGTAAATGCAGTGAGGAGATTTGGAGTTAAAGAGAAACAATTAAAGGTCACCACAGAGGTCACCAGAAATCTGGGTGTAGTGATGGACTTAGACCTAAATTTTGAAAAAGATATTAAGGGAATCATAAAGTCAGCTTACAATCACTTATATATATCGAGGGTAAAAGATCTGATGTCCCAGCAAGACCTGAAATCTAGTCCATGTTTTCATCTTGTTGATTGTTGTAACATTCCTTTTACAGGTCTGCCTAAAAACACATTAGACACCTGCAACTTATGCAACTACTCGAGTCCTCTCTAAGACCAAAAAAGTGGATCACATCAGTCCAACTCTAAGGTCTTTACACTGGCTGCCTGTCTGTTAGACTATTGACCAAGTCTGAACCAACCAGATCCCTCAGGTCATCTGGATCCAGTCTCTTTATCACTTCCCAGAGTTAGAACCAGACATGGAGAAGCTGCATTCAGCTTCTATGCTCCACATGTCCCAAAAAAGCCTCAGATAACTCTTAGTTTATTTAAATCCAGTTTCTCTGCTGCATGTCAATAGTTTTCATTTAAAAGTCCAAATCTGTTTGTTTTGAACTTGAATTTTTAAACTTGATCATGTTTTAAAACAGTTTTTATCTAATGTTTCCTTTTTCTTTCTCATTTGTTTTTAAATTATGCATCTTATTTTCTGATGTTTCAACATTTCTGTAAAGCACTTTAATTCACCCTGTTGTTGAATTGTGCTATACAGATAAACTTGACTTGCCTTGCTTTTGTGTACATTGGAAATATACCTTCTCCTGAATGTCCATGTTTCCTCAAACAAAGCTTTGGCTTAAATTGTGACCATCGCCCAACCCTCACCTCCCATATCCCACCATTTTCTCCATTAGCTTCCTTTTTTCCTGTTCTCAAGAAAACATATATATCCATAAACCCATGCAAACACAAATTTCTTCAGCCATCCTACCTTTATATACCACAAAGGAGTGGGCCACCCCTTTTCATCTCCACAGCTCAGCGTCTTATCGCACCTCCACCATTCTGTCCGTAATCTCACCCTCTGGTTTTAGAGCCTGACCCCCAAATCTCAACACACCACTAAAGCTATTGTCAAGAGAAGTATCACAGCCCTTTCTTTTCATGTGTTCTCCCTCAGAGTTTCTCACTCCAACCTTCAATTTCTGGCTTCTTCCCTCTCTTCAGCCTTCTTCACCCTCATTCCACTTCTACTGAATGCCTGTCCGGTAAATTCTGGTTTGTTATGTAGTAGTGCAAGATTGAGCTCCAGCCACAGGAGGCCTGTGTCTTGATAAATCTAAATCAAGGCTGACAAATGACTTGTGCCGGGTGGGCTGGAGACACTGGGACTGGGACACTGGGGAAAACAGCAATGTTTACACACTGACACAGGCTGATGATGTCCCCTGGTACTTGGCAAGTGCTGGGATAATTTCACTCTGGCAAAATACCTGTGGGAACTGTGCATAGCTGCTTCTTAGGATGACTTTCAGCCAATCAAACACGCAACCAGGGAACGCGCTAAGACGTTAATTACTGCAATGATTTCCTGTGAGATGTGGGGTGTGTTTGATTTGTGTGCGTACTTGCATGTGTATGTATGTCTACCTACAAAAAATATACGTGCTACATTATTCAATGGGGAGAGCAGAGCATCAATCAGTGCCTCCTTGTCTCCAAAACAGATTAAATGAGCTGCACTGCTTAAATCCAAACCACAATAGCTCATCACTCACTTTCTCTAGGTTTCTGTCACTTTGACCATAATCTTAGGTTTTTAATGTCTTTTAACTATATAATGTCACATGTTCTTTTCCTGAAAATTCTTTTAATGGTCTGTATGAGTCCTTGCCAGGACTTTATTTTGGAGACATAAAAACGCATTGCATCATATCCTATTTTCACTTCCTTCCTTTTGGTCCCTGGGGATCATTACTTTAAAGAACACAACTGGGATCTGGTTTCTATAGTAACAGAATAGTTCACTTTCCAGCTTATTCATGAACAGAGAGAGAGTGAGAAAGAAAGACTTTTAATTCAATTATCACAAGTATATAAATGCAGTTACATGAACACAAATGTGTGTAAATGAGGTCAACTTGTTAAACAAATTAAACCATGTTTTGTATGTTCCCATGATGTTTCTGCATGCACGTCATAACCTTGTATTTCATATTGTAAAGAACTGAGCTGCATAACTTAACCTTTATCCGTGGCTCAATGTCAGTGAAGATTGCATACATCCACTGTCCCATTGTCCAACAACTTCACTTTCCTGCTTTGCAATTAGTTGCAGTAGCTTAGTTAGGATAAATACATGGTCAGGTTTAAATATTAGTAAACTGATGGTTTGCATTATGTTTCTTTTACACAACAACAGGTGGTAGTAAGATAAAGCTTGGATGCTAATATGGTGGTTTGCAGAAAACAAGATGCTCTGTCAGTCAGAACACTGGAATAAGGACAAGGAGGTGAGATATCTTCTTTTAATGGGTTTAATGGCTGGGCACTTTATTGTGATTAAGTCTTGTAACAGTTCTGTAAATAATAACATTATATTCATACTTCACTGCTTGTTACCATCTCAGAACTTCTGCACTATTACAGCAACATCATTACACTTCACACATGTGGACGAATGTAGCAATCCAGGTTTTCTTTAGAGACTGGGGAGTTTAGAGACTAGGGAGGTTGTTTTTTTCATTTGTATTTAGATTTGAGATTAACTAATGTTAAGATTAGGCTACCAGATATCTCATTATTGCTATGATGCTGTACTAAAAACTGTGTTGTACAAATGCACTGCATCCATGGAGTTTTTAACAATAATCAAAATGATAATTTCAATCATTTCGATTGGACAAATTTAAATTCTCATTCATAATAAAGCTTGATCTGAAGTTACATATAAAATTTTTAACCTAAGGTTAAACCCTAACCCTAGGGTGCA
This sequence comes from Rhadinocentrus ornatus, assembly GCA_037177495.1. NCBI lineage: Eukaryota > Metazoa > Chordata > Actinopteri > Atheriniformes > Melanotaeniidae > Rhadinocentrus > Rhadinocentrus ornatus. The sequence continues at coordinate 11,661,595 of JBAMHW010000014.1, read as the reverse complement.
GTCCTGTATTCATATTTATCCTTGAATGAAAACTGAAATCATTTTGGTGAATTATTACAGGAATTAATAGACTTAAATTAAAATTAAAATTGTGCAAACATATGTGTTCCCCTTGAGTGAAGACAAAAGTGAACAGACACACTTTGATATTTATCAGTCTAATAGAGAAGTTAGGACAATTCCATCATTAGAGTATATACTGGCAATAATCAATGCTGAGCTCAGAAAAAGTGTTAATGTGTGTGTGTGTGTGTATGAAATAAATGCAAGCTGAGCCTAATAGTGGACAAATTGATTCCATAAAGAGATTGATATTACCAACGAGTAATTCATTAAAAAAAGGCCTAGATGATCTCAGAGATACACAAATCTACCATGACTGGTATGTGCACTAGATGACTACTGTTAATTTAAAACCACATGTATGTGCATGGTCACATTTCAACATTTATTTGATAAATGTGTCTTCAAGTGAAGCAGGTTTTGGAGGTTGTGCAGTCATAAAGCATCAGCTCAGTCTGGTTTTGGCTGCACTCTGGATTAATTAAAAGTTGAAGAACCATTCAAATGGGAACATGTTTGTTACTGTGTTCATTGTCCACTCATGAGTGTAAATATCTAATTTACAACAGCTGTGACTGAGGTCCAGGCAGGGATGAGTCAACTACTGAAAAAAATCTATTCAGATCTTTCCTGCTAACTGCTTGTAATGTTCCTCATAATTGTTATCTCATATTCTATAGAATGACACAGAACATAACGCCTGTTGAATGTTTCTACTGTTGCTAATGCAACAAAAATGGAAATGTAAGAGAAGGTAAAAAATGTTGTTAAAATTCCACCAAAACCATATATATGACCGGAATTACTTATTAGTATGCAATAGAAGTTCTTATAACTATTGCATTAGTGGGTACAACATTGACAATTTCAGATGTAAATTAATTTTCTTTCAGTTTTGTTGATATGCTTAATAACAGCATGGTATTCAAAGATAGCAGCACTGTAGTAGCAATTGCTTGTGAATTGTTGCTCTTTATTTATGCAACAATAATTATGTAGAGGTGTCTCCATGACATGTCACCAATCAATCAATAGCTGTCTGTTCTTATCCCATACAGTCTTCTATACTGCTAACACTATAGTGATTGAGCGGAGATGTGGACAATTTGACACAGTACCCCTGTACTTTCATTGCTTTATGTACCACCTGTTCAACATTATCCAATCCTTCTCAGTATGTAAACCTCATGTCCCAGTCTGGCTGACCACAACCCCATGATAAGATTTCCATTGATTCCTTATTCTAGCTCTTTTCTTTCATTGTACTCTTGTTTCTGCTAAGCTTTCCTGGTGTGACTGACCTTCGTGTCGTTGCCCTTTTTTTAATATCTTCTTTTTGCCTGAGCCTGATCTGTTTTGTAGGATTTGTGCCTGTCCCTGGATTTTACCTTTTCTTTCTGTTCCTTTTTGGTTTCTCTGCCCATCTGCATGTTTTAGTAATCTCATACCAGCTTTGTGGTAAACCCTGCTTTTGTTTTGTGTTTTTCAAATCTCCTTCCTGTGTGCTGTGTTTGGGCCTTTCCTCTTTAAAATGAATGGATTACAACACCACATTGTCTTTTCATTAATGCAGCACTACATTTATTTTAAAATAATGTATTTGAATAAATTTCAGTAAATTATTACTACTGTCCTTTAAATTAACAAAAAGGAAAACTATTTAGTAATATTTGCCCATAATTTTTGGGAGAAAGGGCTGCTAACATAGTGTGATTCACAGCAGATGTTTTACTTTGAATTTCAATAATTTCTTCACCATAAGAATGGCATGATTAAAAGAAAAGTGGCAAACTACAAGGCTGGGATATGTGGAACAAATTAGATTAAATCTAAAATTTATTCATTCAATTGCAATTTGGGCATTAAACTTCTTAAAGGATAAATCAATAATATGGAACCACACGCTTTCTGAGAATCTGCAGACAGTCCTGCTCACAATGCTTGAGTTATCTCTGACACTTTATTAAAGCGGTTAGTTAGGTTAAAACCAACTCAACTGATGGCCGAACACAAATAAAGGCTGGAAAAAGAGTGTAATTGAGAGAGCCAGAACTTCGGTGTTATAATTATTTCCAACAAACTATCTGCTGCTTTCTCACACCCACTACAAATGCAAATCTGCTCTAAAACTTTATAATTAGATGCCGTTCAAAATTTGCATCACATAAAGGAGAACTGAACGCATTACATTGTTAGAAACCTGGTACTATTACACACATCAAAGTGTATAAGAATGTGTGAAGATTTACAAAAAGCAAGCATGTAAAAAAGGTTGAAAGCAATTCACGTGAGCTATTTTGTTTGATTGATCCTACTAAAATAATATTCTACATGGTCCCATAACTAGCTACAAGCCTGTATTGCTGTGTGAATGGCTTAAAACAGGAACAACAGAAAAATCATTAGAATTTAAATAAAGTTAGTCTCAGACTGAGTATCACCTACTCAACATTACTGTGGTGCAGGATTTTCACACACAGCTCTCTTAATGCAGATGCTAGGATGGAAATTAAATTATATTTAGAAAAAAAAAAAGATAGAAATGAATCCACAGAGTGCAACTTCAAAGACAGGCTTGCAGGAGGGCTCAGCTTGTGCCAGAAAACGCACATACAACAAACATGGAAGTCCCAGCACTCATGAGAAGCTGACTTTTACCTCTCATATTCAATCATATTTTTCCTTTTGCTGCTTGCATCCACTCCTCTCCCTTCTCCTCTTTTTCTTCTACTTTCTTAGAATGCTAATATGCTCGGCTGATGTGGGTCAGGACTTAATCCTGTAGAAATGATTATCGCTGCATGACTGGAACTTCTGTTGGAGGATATCATTACCATTTGGTATTTTTCCACTGCACTGCGCTATCATTCCCACCAAGACAAACACAACACCCAGAGAAACTGGAACCGTCTAAATGAAAATTATATGTTGAAGCACCCAGCTGGATTTAAAAAAATATATTTAAATGTGTATATGTTGTCACATTGTGTGAATGATTGTGCATCTGTCCCAATGTTGGAGAAGTTTAAGCATCAGTTTAACAAGGTGCATGACCTGAGCTCACACTCCAATGACACACATCTTTATTCTCCGTAGTAAAAAATAGATTCACAACTGATGATGTTGTAGCTTTACAAAAGGAGACTGATGTTGCAGAAGCAAACAGGAGAGAGCAGCACGGTGCAGAATCCATGACTGCCTGGCAGTGTCAGAGCTGTAAATTCCATAACCTGCAAGTTAATAGAACTGACCTTGGCATCTCCCAAATGTTAGCTAATCTGAATTAGCACCACAATGGCTGAAGCTCCAGAGATTGAGTCGTCCATTGATCATGAAGTTGCTAGAATGATCCCAAACTTCCAGCTCATACAACATGTACGAGAGTCCTCTGACGATTAGAAGCATATATTTAGAGTAGGGAGGTAGGCCAATTAAATCGGCTGATATTAGCCCCTTTCAAAATGGCCAATATCGGCTGTTGTTTTGCCGATTATAGGCCACTTTAGTCTTACTTTCTCATAAAACAGTAAATGCTGTGTAGTGTCGTAGTCGAGCAGAATGATGTCCTTAAATACAACTATCTGCAGAGCATAGGAAATCTTCTGAGCAATGCAAGATTTTTCTTTCACAAACAAAGTTAAAGCCAATAGGGAATAGTGTTATGCTATTAGAAATAACATGAATGCATGCCTGAACAACTGCATGCAGAAACAAAGAAGAAGGTTGAGTAAGGGAAACACATCATTGCACACTGCTGAGGGAGTGACCATGTATTCTGCAAAAAAACTCTATTTTTTGCTTCAATTCCTACCCCTCTACTTGACAGCAGCTGTAATCATAAAGGCAGGGATACGAGGTATGCTAACTCAGCCCTATGATGGACTGGCAACATGTACAGGGTCTACCAAATCACCCACACCGCAATCTTAAACTACATAAAGCAGGTTTAGGAAAAGGATGGACTATGTGTGTATCTATGTGTGTGTCTTAAGTCGTGTATGAGTAAAAGATTGGAAGGTAAATATGAGCCTGCCTCACCTAACCCCAGAGTGATCATCTACCTGTCTGTTCAGTAAGCAGCTACTGCCAGAGGCGCTTTAGTTTACCTTTTAAACTGTGGTGTATTTTTCAAAAGAAATGAGCATTTAGACGTGTGACATGCCAGCCCTGAGTTAATGATGAGGATAAGATGCAAAATTAGCAGGTAACTAGTTTGCTGTCTCAATCACAAATATGCAGAAAGTCTCCAGAAATGTTTTGCATTGTACTGGAGTAAATCTAAAACAACATTTAAAGGAAAGGAACAAACCAATCGGTCTGCAGATGAGACTAAGACAAAATTCACTCCACACAACCACGTAAAAAAAAGAAGGGTTGCCTTTCAACTCAACCATTGTTTTAATTATTGTTCAAAGATTGGTTAAACACAGACAGGTTTCTATTATTATTATTATTTTTTTCTCTACCCTGTCCTGTCCAGCATCCTAACATACAGACTGATGGTCTGTGTGCCATATTTTGCCAGACAGATTTGCTCTATCAAAGGAGAGATGTTATATAAACGGCTGCCCTTGATGTTTGAAATATTTTGATTATAATCTTATTTTCTTTAGTCTTGATATGTCAGTGCCGAACCTGACAGGAAGATAGAGGAAGAGAGAAAAAGAGAAAAGGACAGAATTGAAATATAAAAATAGAAGTTGTTTAGGCTGCCTAAATCACATCAGTATTCACAAAAACAATATAAACTACCACAGTACTACATGACAAATAAAGAAAATAGGATAATGATGAAAAAGTACAACAGTCATCAAACTGTAGAGATACGTACCAACACACAAACATCAGCAACATCTAGTTGAAAGCAGATGGAGAGACAAGCTTGTTTGTGAGCATGGACGTGTGAACGTGAACATGCATGCGTGACCATGCAACAAGGATGTAATGTGTGCTTGCAAGGGGACCGTGACCACATCGCAACCCGAAGCATCAGGGGGAGACAGAAGGGAGCCCGAGGCCCCAAAGGTCCGGCTATCCACAGAGCCCCAGACCGGAGCCCCTCGGCGCGACGGGGCAGGGGCACCGAGCAGCCCCGGGTGACGGTGAGCAGGCCCAGCGGGCACCGGGTGCTGCGGCGCGGGCCACACAGAGAGTGGGCACCCCACAGATCCAAGAGCCACCCACCCACCCCGGCAGAGCCCTGCCCAGGAACCCGACCAACCCAGTCAAACCGCCGCGGGCCATGCCAACCCAACACCAAGGCTAGGTACCCCAGGGGCAAGGACATGCAGCAGGACCCCCTCAGGGCTCCCTCAGTGTATGTGAGTGTGTATGTTATGTGTGTAGTGCTGTGGTGTTAAATGTAGCAGTGTCTAATGTGTAAATAAAATTGGTCACAACGGGAGGGTATGGGGGAAGGGCCACCTCAGCAGGTTTCTATTTTTTCAAATAAATTAAGCTTTGAAAAATTAGTTCAACATGTACGAGTACAACAAGTCCAAGTAAGTTTCATTGCTGAGCAAGAAATGTGTTAATTTTGACTGGCTTGCTTTTGATAATGCTTGCAAATTGAATATAACAACTGCTTATTTACCACCTTGGTTTTCGTGGGTTGACCCACATCCTCCTACCATCCACGAGTCATATTTTTGACAAGTTTAGACTATTACACTTGCACTTTCCACTTTTTGAATTTAGTTTTCTCTTTAAGTTTTTTTTGTTTTCCCATTTAGCCTTGTTTGCTATTAGAACATTGTCAAGGACCTGACCTCTAGAGTGATGCCCACTTGCAAATGTTCCTAACAGAGCACAGAGCAAAACAAAGGATGCTCCACTTAATACCCAAAGGTGAAGTGCTGCATCTAACAATATTATGTAAGGCACCTCAAATTTGTGTGTCAACAAGCCCTCAGTGGTAATTTATTCTGTAAACTAATGCAAGGATTGTTAATTTATTTAAACTAAAAGAAACAGGAAACGTTCCACCTTGGGTTTAAGTTTGTCTCCTATATTCAGTAACAGTCAGACCTGGTTTCTTCTATCCATGGAGGCAACTTTTCCCTATAGCTATACCAAGTAGTTCAAGGGAACTTTTAATCTTGATTTATATGTTCATGGTGTTCTGCCAATATTAAACTTTTTTTTTTTACACTTCTGGGTGTGCAAATGTCTGAGAGAGAGGCTTTAATTTTGTAATCAGAGGGTGCAGATGTTTGTGTGGTCTCAGATTTGTTCTATCTGCTCTGCAGCTGTGCTACTGCACATATTCTGGAAAACTGAAATGGTTACAATTCATCTTCCATTAAGTACATTGAGACTATCAAAGGAGCAACAAATTCTGGGTGATTGTTTAGAATCTGAAAGGAAGAAAACAACTCATACCAGATGTTGTTCTGGTATGTAGGTTAGAAAGTAGCACGTTAAGAACTATTATTCAGCTATGGTGACTGGAGTCTGGGTCCCTGGCCTGACATTTTCCTTTTTTTTAAACTCTGATCTCAGGTTGCTGCCATTGTCTGTCTCAACAGTCAGGGGACTAGTTCTTTAAAATTTTGAAAAGCTCTCACCATCTGTCCAGTGCTGTTAGTTGGCACCAGAAGTTGTGTGTTGTCAGAACTATCGTACATGCAATGCTTCCAATGCCAACATAACTCTGTCTTTAGCTCTTCATTTGCTAAATCACATTAACTCCAATGTTAATTACATCATATTAAATTTTGTCTTCATAATCAGAATTTTTCTTTTTTCAACTGTCTGGTAATTTCATCTGAAGGTGACCTTCCAGATTTTCCTAAATAAACTACTCTGTGCCCATCAAAAATAGGAATAAACCACTAGCCAAATTGTTTTTGCAGATGGAGAGCCCTGTGGAACTCACTTTTTATTTCTGGTTTTGGCTTTCTTTATTCTGGTATGAGATGCCGCACTAGTGTTATGTCAAGTGGTGCATATTGTACATTTTAATATCATAATATATGCATTGTTTAATATGTGGTGAGGCTGCCAGATATTATCTTGCAACCTTATACAACCTCACTGTACTAAACTGCTACTGTATTAATTTCTTCCCTAACTTCTTATTAAATTTCTATTCTACTCAGTGGCTTTTCTAACGCATGCTCTCTTCTATTAGAGATAACATGACCTTTTGTGTGTTGGCAGTTTCCTGTGTGACCTTTAAGAGTGAGGCTGACTGAGAACAGATGTGGATCGAGTGGAGTTTAATACATTGCTAAAGTGGGCTCCACCATCACTGATTCAGTCAGTGTGGGCCATTACAAAGTTTTGTCTTGAACTGGAAAATGAGAAAATTAGTCACCTTTACGTACATCCAAGTGTAGCCAAGCTTACAAGGACTTCTCTGACTTCATCTCTCATTCTGCTCAGCAGAAGGTGCCCAGTAGATCAAGCTGGGTTTCACAAGCAATCTGTCACCTTCACTCTTTCTTGGTATTCCTCCTCATCACTTTCTTTGCCACTCACCAACTTTTTGACTTCTGTCTCTTGTTCCAACACTCTTTCAGTTCATTAATCTCCCTTTAGTGATTTCTCATCCCTGAGAAAATATGTCAAGTTTTTCCCATGAAAAAGTGGTAAATAAGCTGTAAATTTGCGGGCATTATCTAAAGCAAACCAGTCAAAATTAACACGTTTGTTGCTCAGCAAAGAAACTTACTTGGACTTTAACTAGTAACAGGATGCTAAAATTGAAAACCTGATGCTGATAACAAGGAGAATGTCATTTTTAGATATAATTAAAGGGAAAAATGACTAATTAAGAGAGATAAAATGTTTTAATCATCAGAGTTCCAAACTAACTTTTCAAAGCTTAATTTATTTGAAAAAATAGAAACCTGCCGAGGTGGCCCTTCCCCCATACCCTCCCCAATTTTATTTACACTTTAGACACTGCTACTTTCAACACCACAGCACTACACACATAACATACACACTCACATACACTGAGGGAGCCTTGAGGGGGTCCTGCTGCGTGGCAGCAGTGGGACCTGCAGACATGTCCTTGTCCCTGGGGTACCTAGCCTTGGTGTTGGGTTGGCTTGGCCCGCAGCGGTTTGACTGGGTTGGTCGGGTTCCTGGGCAGGGCTCTGCCGGGGGGGATGAGTGGCTCTTGGATCTGTGGGGTGCCCACTCTCTGTGCGGCACGCGCCGCGGCACCCGGTGCCCGCTGGGCCTGCTCACCGTCACCCTGGGCTGCTTTGTGCCCCTGCCCCGGCTCTGGTCTGGGGGCCCCTCTGCTCTGGGCTGAGTGGGGCTGCTGCTGTCTCTGCTTTGGCTTTCCTGGGCTCTGCTCTGTGGATAGCCGGACCTTTGGGGCCTCGGGCTCCCTTCTGTCTCCCCCTGATGTTTTGGGGTGTGGTGTGGTCACGGTCCCCTTGCAAGCACACATTTCATCCTTGTTGCATGTTCACGTTCACACGTGCATGCTCACAAACAAGCTTGTCTCTCCATCTGCTTTCTACTATGTTGCTGATGTTTGTGTGTTGGTACGTATCTCTACAGGTAATTTTGATGACTGTTGTACTTTTTCATCATTATCCTTTTTTCTTTATTTGTCATGTAGTACTGTTGTAGTTTATATTGTTTTTGTGAATACCGATGTGATTTAGGCAGCCTAAACAACTTCTATTTTCATATTTCAGTTCTGTCCTTTTCTCTTTTCCTCTATCTTCCTGTCAGGTTCGGCACTGACATATCAAGACTAAAGAAAATAAGATTATAATCAAAATAATGAAAATATTACAAACAACAAGGGCAGCCATTTATATAACATGTCTCCTTCGGTAGAGCAAATCTGTCCGGTAAAATATGGCACATAGACCAACGTTCTGTATGTTAGGACGCTGGACAGGACAGAGAAAAAAAATAAAATAAATAAAAAATAAAAAATAAATTAATAAATTTAGTAGAGTCTGGGGATTTTCCCCTTGTTAATTCAGGTAATAGAATTAAGAGATCTAGGTTGTTACATACTTCTGGAGCTTGCCACCATTTTACAGTCTACTTTAAATCTAAAACTAATAGGCTCGACACACGGGACACAACGTCGCTCCTTCTCCACCATTTTCTATGGAACTTGCGTGATGAGGCGAAAATCACTACCCTCCTCCAGCCAGGCGACAGGCAACATTCGTGCATGTGAAATGTTGCACTCGTTCACTTCGACGTACACACGGGGGCTTGCGACGAGACACAAGAAAACAGGAAAATGTTTAATTTCTGTCACTGTGGCATGGCACTTAAACTCACAAGCAAGGGGCTTCATTGACTGACCAATGGGAGCAGGCTATACAGCGCAGTCTGCAGACACTTTCAACTTGGAAAAATAGATAATTTTATCTTTGTCTCACTTTCCCGTACTTTGCAATACTTCACGCAATAATTATAGAGATGTAAATGAAAAGGCAGCCGCGTGGCGCCAGGGTGAATTTGTCCAAACATAGGTTCTGGATTTATCTGGATCAGCTTGAGGTTCCCCATCAAATGATGATATTTACCATGCTGTTTCCTTGTTTGTAAAATAGAATGAATTCAGGGTTGTATTTCCCTTTTGTACAATAGAGTCAACAGCAAGATTTCTGTCAGTTCAAGCAAAATCTTTGTCATTCATGTCTTGTCTGTCACAGACTGCTTTGAGACTGCGATCAGAGAGCGCAATGTGCAACACTGCCACCGTCACTGCCGTTTGTCATGTCCCGTGTGTTTGGTTTCACCTGGGTGGCGATAAGTATCGCCTGTTGCTGCTGTTGGTCGCCCCCAGTGTGTCGAGCCCATAAGAGGACACAGATTAAAAATCCAAAGCAGCGACAAAGCATTTTTATTATTTTTTAATTAATCACTTTACCCAATCTAGTATATATACAGATTCACTGAAATGAATGTTAGCTCTGACTGTTAGTAAATATATTTTTAAAGACAGCAAGAATGAGCCTAGATACATGTTCACTGACAGAGTCAAGCCAAAGTATCTGATTATTATTATTTTATTAACAATTACTTATACAAATGATCCCATTTAGATCCAATGTCTCGTTTGCAAGAGAGACCCGTTTCAGATCAAATGAAATGTTTAAAACTAAATGTTTCAATAACCGGTTGATTGATTGGCAGAGCATCTCATATATTTTTCATGCAACCATAGCAGGGTTCTCCAATTCAGTCCTACGAGGGCCACAATCTAGCAGGTTTTCCATGTATCCCTGCTTCAACACACATGCATCAAATTAAATGGATCTAACAACATCAAGTTCTGCACAATGACTCATTAATTTGTGTCAGGTGGCCCTGCTGGTGACCTG
>JBAMHW010000014.1:11637761-11651116 GCA_037177495.1 Rhadinocentrus ornatus | reverse complement strand
TCTCACCTGAAGAAAGGTGGGGAGAGGCGCTAGCGCGCCCCGCGACACGTAAGGGAAGAAGCGGAAAAGAGAAGGACGATATATATATATATATATATATATATATATATATATATATAAAAAGAAAGAGATCATTGACAGGAAAAGAACACTTCGAATTAAGACGCTTTTGTATTAGGAGACAAAAACCATCCACTGTATCCCTACCTTCATTAACCTAACATATGTCCACTAACAAATTTAGAGCTTTTAGTTCTCCTGCCATGTTTCATCAAGCAGTGGACAAAGAATTTGTAGCTGGCATAAATGTATGAATCTATGAATATATATCTTGATACATCGTTGGGCAGAGGGCAAGATTTTTGCTGCATAAAGCTTTACTTTGCAGGTAACATTAATCCAGCCTAATGCTGGTGGTATGAATATCAGCTTTGTGGACAATAAAAGCCACTGAACATGTTTGCCAAAATGCAATCTCAAAACCACTGACGATTCAACTTTTTATTAGCCTCTTTTGATTTATCTGCAAACCGTGGCCAGTGCATGGAGCACGTCTTGGCATCGATAACTGTTATACGGATATCAGTTGGCTACACCATGAGCTCAGACATATTGGCCACTCTCCCCAGAGGCATCCTCATTAGACTAAAGTCAATGGGTTCCCACACTGATGGCATTGCTTTACAGCAAGTACTGTGTGGTATGGGTGTGTGTGTGTGTGTGTGGTTGGTTTTGTGTAAGGGGGGGGGGTTGTCTATGGTCTATGGGTTGGCTATGTCTATGGGTTGTCTATGGTATTGCCAAACTGGAAAGAAAATGTAGGTGGTGACAGAACTGTTATCAGTATCGACCAAGAGTAACCTTGAAATCTTCTAAAAGATAGGCACCCACGTGGCGAACGTGTTTGCTCGCGCCGCTCTTGCACACCATCCTGAAGATGACACTGCTGTGAAAGGATAAATCACTGGCGGGAAAAAGCAGTCTGAAATGTAGGACAACCAGACTCAGAAACTCTTTCTTTCCCTCTGACATCAGACTCCTTAACAGCCGATAGGAGTCTGTAACAACGACCTGTACCCTGCACACTGACTTTATATTGTCAACCACAGTAACTGCAATATTGTTTACTGTTTATGTGTCTTATTACTTATAATAGATATTGCACATACATCTTACTGTCTACCTCAGAATGTATTTTGCACAGCTAATCATTCATTGCTGAATGTGATGCAATAGTTTATGTAGCACACTGCACCTTTATGTGTACAGAGTATTTACTTAGAGTTTTTTTTTTTATCTTATCTTTATATTTATCTTATATCCAGCTTTCTTAAGTTGTTTTTCTTCCATTTTATAATCTTTTATGGCATTCAGTGCGGACGGTAAAGTAAGAATTTCATTGTTCAGGGAAACTTGTTTCCTTACTTGGCAAATGACAACAAACACTTGAAATCTTTAAGTCACCCCTAAAAAACCCATAAAAAACTATTACATACACCGGTAACAGAATTACTTTCTTTTTTGTCTTTTTCCGGATAAATAAAATCTAAATGCGCAGTTCAGTGGTTATCAAACAATTCTGAAAAAGAAGCTAAGGGTCTTTCATATACGTGGACCTGCTCAACTATATATGCAAGCATGAATACACTGACACACCAACATCAAACACTCAGTCCCAGCTGCAAGCTTATTGCCTAGTAACCCAGGGAGGTGTTTTTCCTTTTGTTTCAAAAGGGGTGATTATTACAATGGAGGGTAGTTATTAAGGAAAGTAAAGCTAGTACTTAAAATGCCCATTCCTCCATTGTTTAATACTAATAGCACATTTTAGGGGGTTGAAGAGAGTAGTTAATACAGGAAGGAAAAGCTGGGTGGAGAGGACAGCAACAAAGATGGAAGAAACTGGAAGAAGCTAAAATAGCAAGCAGAAATTAGACTCTTTCATCCCTTCAACTGGGTAAATTACAGTCGAAAAGTATTGCCTTTCATTCTTTCATTTCAAGTACACCATACTTTTTCTTTAGAAATGGTCAGAAAACCAGTTCACAAGCTGTCAAACATCTTATCAGGTTAGCTCCAGCTCTCTTAGCTAGCTTATAAAATGACAGCATCAGAAAGTCAAAGTCAACCCAACAATGTTTACTGTAATGAATAAAATCTGACATAATTATCTTCCTTTGTTTGTATTCAGAAGATTATACAAATTATTCACCAAGGACGTCTGTGCTCAGTCCGATTCGCTGCTCTACTATGTATTTAGATCTGCGTGTGGCTGTATAAAGGAATGAAAAAGAGGAATACAAAAAGACATGAAAACAAGAAAGACAATGACAAGAAAAGTCCATTAACACCCTTGTAAATGAGCTTCAGCTATTTACCACACGCTGGGCTTCTTGAATTACTGACTGTGTTCAGAATGCAGATTGACGATGGCAATTAAAGATGAACCGTGTGCACAGATACAGAGAAATTCACACGCAAGCACATGCACTAATGTATGCTTGCATACTCTCCCCAAGGCAGTAGTTGAGCACAGATCTACTGATCTCCATAGCAACATTCAGTGCCGTGGGCGATGGTGACATTATGAAGATTGATTTTCATAAAAAAAAAGTATATAAAAAAAGCAAAAGTAGACCAGAAAGAGGGCATTGGTGATAAAGGTGTTTGCTAAAGTGCATCAGTGTTCCTCATTGTTGAATGAAGTTGTGGCCCTAAGCCAGGAGTTATCTTTGGTTAATGAAGAACAGACATGTGTGAAAGGCCACAGCTGGTCTGTTTTTGTCAGCACTGAGGATGGAAAAATCTGCTTATGTAACACAGAGAAAGTAAAGGTAAAAGATAGTTATTAAAGATAGCACTCTGGGGTTCAAATACTCAGTGTGGTCCCTCTCATGTCTGTTTATCCCTCTTCCTCTGTCTCCTTATCTTTTTTCTGTGTGGTCACCTCATCTCAACCTTTCTTTTTAGTACTCAACACAGCTTGGTCGGAATGGTTGCAAACTCTGCTGTCCATTTACAGCCACCCGCTTACCGAATACTTCAGAGCCCTGCTTCAGAAGTTCTGTCTTCCCTCCTATTTTTCTCTCTCCACCCTGCCAAGTTTTTTTTTGCCACTTGTTTTTCTTCATTTTTCTGTTATGTAAGAGAGACAGAAGTGGAGCAAGCTTCAAAGTGAATGGCAAAGCCGCCTTTTCCCTTGCTCGCTTTGCTGTTCATGCATGTCATTCCACTGCCAGCTTTCCCCATCTTTCACTTTCCTTGTCATTATTTTCTCACTTCTTCATCCTTCCTCCATCTTTTCTCACTACTGTACACCAATCTCTCTCTGTTTATTTGGCCAATTATTCAGTTTTCATGCCATTTTGTAGGATATTTAAGTTGCTCTCTGACCTTGTCTTTGCCATCTTGACCATACTGAGGAAGTAGAGACTAAAAGACCAGTTTTTGGGCACAGATGTATTCTAAAAAGAAGACATGTCTCATTATGGCTCTCTCCTACTCCTGTCCGCTCTTGTTGTATCAAATATAGAGTGATGCAGGGATGAGTGGGGTGCTTCTTGTCTTTGATAACCTGTCACTGAGCCTGAGCATCTGAGGCAGACAAGGTAAAAGCTGCTATTAACTAAATCGTCTCTCTTTAAAAACATGTCTCGGCTTAAATGCAGAGAAACTCTTACCAGTTACTGATTTAACACAAGTGCTTGGGACAGTCTGCATAATGGTTGCTTTATAAATACCAACACAGACACACGTGCACAAACACATGACAGACTGAGTGGATACACACACTGACAGTAAGCATGAGCTCTGGCCAGACAGACACAAAGCAGATATTGTTGCCCTTGTTATGGACCTGAGACACCAAACCGAAACAAAAACCGACAGATGTGTCAACTCACATCCTTCCAAAGTCTACAGCAGACAATCACCTGAAAATCAACACTTACACACACAAACACGCACGTACAGGAAGTAAAAAGTCACCAGTTTGTTTTTTATATTTAAAAATATTACAGACACACCAATCAAATAATCATTGTTCCATGATTGAAATGGTCATAAGTTCTTAATTGCTGAAGCTCATGCAACTGTTATTGTATATTTCTTTTAGACACATTTATAACTAAGTAAGGCAATAACTGTAGTCTGTATTTTACTGTCTCAGTAATACTCTGCAAAAATATATTATCTATTAAATTATTGATCACTTTCAATCTTAAGTTGGGAGTTTTATTATTATTCCCCCCCTTATTAGTAAACAAGTTTCCAGAAAGAGGGTTACGGGGAGCGGAAATGCCATACACCGTCATACTTGTTATAAACTTTTTAATTATGAAGAGACATGTAAATACTTGGTACACAGAGCTGTTACACAAGTTCAAAACATTTTATCAAGATATTTGTTAAAGCAGCATCCGTCTTGCATCCTGTCTCTTCTCCAAGCTCTCTCACTTTACCTGTTTCTTTTGCTCACGTCTTCTGATAATGTCTTATTGTGTTTCTTTGTTTAATTAGCCATAGTGCATGTCCAAAAAGACCAGTGTGTTAATATCTAGTTGCTGGCATGTGATGCAGTGTTGTAAAGTAAAATGTGGCTGTCATATGATTCTCCGGGGTAGAAAAAAAAGGTGTGAACTACTGTTTGTTTAGCAAAAGGATGCTCCAAGAATGTGCATGATAAATGCCAGTGTCCAATCAAAATGAATCAGTAGCACAGTTTTAAGATCACAAACTTATAGTGTTGCATTAAAGGTAACAAAAAAGCAGTTTAAACACTTTTTTAATAGAAATTTTTAAAAATTTTATTAAAAAACCCACGACAATCCTTAAAAATAATCTCTTCAGTTGTACCTCAAACCTTTGAATTAAAAATATGAATTTGAAGTCTGAACCTCAGGTATTATATAATTATTTGTATAATTCCTGATTTAATCCACTAAAATGAATGTGTAAAAAAAGCTTTAAAACACAAGTTATTAACTAGATCGTGTTCTTTGAGAGGATTTATTTGAATTTTATTGATTTTTTGTAATTTTCCTTTAAAGCTTTTAGAAAGCTGTTACCATCTGTATACTTAGAATTGACTATTAAAGATGTAATTATAGATTGTAATTTTAAATGTTTTTTATTTGTTGTTGTTGCTGTTCTGTGCTTGTATGATACCAGAAAAAAAGGGACTGCAGAGATAAAGGAAAAACTACCAAATAAACAAAATCATGTGTTCACTGGACTTTTTGGCAGTCTGGTAGCTTTTTGTCTTGAGTATCCGTCTGCCTCAGATCCAACAGCTGATAATAAAGTCCAATAAAACCGACAGTGTGGGATGAGTCCCTAAAATAACAGTTTTACATCAGCTTGGTTCCTCAGAAAGAAAGTTAAAGTCTAAGGTGAATCAAAAGTATGTGTCGCCGCTCCTGTCTCTGTCTTTGTATATGTTCTCACCTCTGTGCCTTCTTCCCTCCTGTTCTCCTGTTAGGCATGTGTAGGGGCTGTTAGTTCATTTATCATACTGCAGTCTCCTGCTCTCAGCCTCAGACTCTGTGATTAATGACGACCATTCACACACTTAAACATTTAGCTTTGTTTCGCTGACACGCTACTTACCATGCTGGTCACCATGGGTTACTTAATGCTACACTACTGTGGGACTGCACAAGTACAATGACGTATTTGCAGGGTGACCTTTAAGGGCTTTCTCTGTGTGATTCTTTATCTCTTTATTAAAATATGAACATGTCATTTATCACAAAAAAATTTGCATAACTAAATATACAGCCAAATGAGACAATGGCTTGTAGCTGGATGATTTATATATTAGAGTACATATACTCATCCAGTGTACTTAAGTGTACTTGAACTATGTCATTGGAGTATTTGCTTCTTCTTCCATTGTTATGTAAGGTAATGCTTCTCATGAGCCAGTTTAAAATTCTCACAGATTAAAATAAATAGTTCACGTTAATATTTTACCATTTCAATTTTGAACACACAAAATGGAACACATTTGTGGACAAAGGAAGAAAATAACCTTTTTATTGTAACAGAAGTTCACTTTTTGTTACATGGCTATTTTCAGCTTACCTCTTCCCTAAATTTAAAGAAAAAAAAAAAGCAAAATGTAGAAATATATCTTCTCACACTGGACTGATGCTTCATTTCTTCATGGCAAAGCTGATGTTCTGACTTTTTTTTTCGAGTGCAGGTGGATATAATTTGCACAGAATTGTTGGATTTTTATTTTTAGAGAATAGGTAATATTCCGTAAATAATCATAACCACACGAACTGTTTGAAGAGCCTCTCTGTCTCTCGGTTTTAGGAGTGCAAAGCATTCCTGGTTTGTTCCGTGTGGAGTGCATCGTGGGTAATGTAGTGTGAAGTAGGTGAAGCGCTGGAGAAATGTAGTTAGGGACTCTTGTGGGACCTAATCTGAAAGTTTTTTGTTAAAAAAACCCCAATATATTCGATAAATGTGTTCTTTTAAAATTGTTTGTGCACAACATTGTCTTCTTCTACGAGATACATGGCATCTTAACAATACAAACGAAAATATTAATGATAAATAAGTTATCCTGCATTATTATAGATTACAGTAATGCAAGGACTTATTAATCCAAAATTACCCAGCAATACACAAAGTAGTAAAGATGAGACCTACCTTCACCTGGAACATTTAACATTTAATACAATCATAAATATATCAAGAATGATAATAAAATAATACAAAATGCTGTGCAATATTTCACCAAAAGGACACTGTGCATAATCAGCGCTTTTACTTTCCAGGAAATTAGGTGAGTAAAGCCATTCAACCACCAAGTTCATGACTATGACCACACATTTAGATACAGATACTGAAATGCATCTCTGATCTGACAAAAGAACTGTGACAGGAATGGAAGTGAGAGAGTGAGAGGAACAGTCAAATCTTTCAAAGAGTGTTTATGTGTGCTTGTGCGTGTATGCAAGATATGGACTAAAAGACAGGCAGAAAGGGACAGAGAATATTTTTAATGAAGTGCCACAGCGTTGACCTGCTGGAACTCTCTGGAGTGAAGTCAATTTCACTTCCATGCTTTCCATGCAGCAAGGTGTCGTGTTTGTTGTTACAGTTATGTGTTTGAGCTTGAGAAAGTCCTCACAATTGTACATTTCTGTAGAACTCCCTAAACCCCTGAGCACACAAGCATGGGTCAGTGGGTGATGCAGCAAGGAGGGAAGAGAGGTAAAGGATAAAAGGTTTAGAGGCAGGCAAAGAAAAGGGACAGCACAAACACAGATAAAACGTTAGATATAAAAGAGGAAGAAGAGGAGGAGTGAAGTGCTGTATAGTAGGTGCAGGTAGGTTTATGTGATATGTTCCAATGACATTTCTTTAGGTGAAAATTTGTCAAACTACATTTCGGCTGTTTTGTATTGGAATACCAATAAATAGATGTCACATAAGTAATCTACAATCAGATTTCACACACATACGTGTGTATATCGAAATTAAAAAGTTTGAAACTATAGTATACTTTCTCACATAGTTTCCAATCTTCACAAAAACAACAGTGCTGCAGTGCAAACAAGCTTATTTATGGGTCTCGGTTCTTGCTGTTGTTCCGAACAAAGAAGAAGCAGAAAGGTGTGCTTCTGGCTGAGCAGCAAGACCTCACTCTTGCCATGCAGTACTTTATGTTTTTGAAAAACTCCCTAAGGGGTTCTGCAAAGTCACCAAATCGAGTAACAAAGGACTGACTTGGGCATCAGTTGGCATCAGTGAAGTAAACTAAAACATGGCTTTCAATGCTGTCAGTGACAAGGGGTTTATACCTAATGCATTCATGTAGGGACTCAATTCCAGTGTGGTCCATGTGACATAAATGTCATCATTAGTGGGTGTATGGAAGGCATTCCTGTACATAACTGTTTAGTGATAAACTGAATCCTCACTGATTCAGTTTATCACTGAAATGTTGTCAATTAGTGGTATTAGGCCCATGCAGACTATGATTTAAATTTTTCCTCACTGTCTGCATGGGCCTAATACAGCTTTCTGCAGAATCTGTACTTTTTGGTACCTGTGGATGTGCTCGTTATGTCCAAAATGGAGTATAGACTCTTCAAACAAACAAATGTGGTCAATTGGAACATTTTGGAGAGTGTTTATTTTACTCCCTCCTGCTGATCCCTGATTGTTTATTAATAAATTAAACATTTGTGTGTGGACCCAAAGCCATTTGTCCATTTCCCACCCCAAACAAATTAAATAATTTAGCGATAAAATAATTTAATAAGACATGTAGATCTTGTTTGCATGTGTGATAAATAAATGAATAGATAAAACAGAAGAAACAAACAAACATCTGAAACATAGCTGTGATGGGAAGAATGTCCTTGGCCTTGTGTGCATGAGTGTTTGAGGAAGTCTAATAAAGTGTCATGAACAGAGTTCATGTTGAAGTGAAGTAGATATAAAACTGATCCTCCTCTTACTGCCTGCTGTTAGGTCCTGCTCTAAAATAATGGATTCTAATTCCTTTCCAGAAGAGTGCACCCATCTGCTGGCTTTGGGGGACAGTAAAATCCTCTATCAGTCACAATTATTCCGTGGTTGAAGAGGAATGCACCGCGAGCGTGTGTCTGACCTATCCACCCCGAGTAGTGCAGGGGTGTGCAAATATCATTTGTGTGTCATTAAGAGCGAGAGCCGGCGAGTTGTTTAAAGTGGAGTGCTGCGTAAGCATGAGCCGAATCCCTCAAGCACACCTACTGGGATGATGCATCCATGACAAATCATCCTGAGGGAATAAACACCAAGCCATTGAGACTGTTTGTGCGTGATTGTGTTTTAAATTTGTTGTTACATGTAATATGCCATATAGTATAAGTGTATGTATTTTTGTGTAGTTATGTTACACCATGACAAGCACATAGACACAAATTTAAACCCAGCAATATGAATCATCCACCTTGGATGCAGGTGGACTTCACCATCTCACCACTGGGGGACAGCAGAAAATTTGGCAAGAGAATAACTGGATGACTGCTGACAGAATCTAAACAACCCACACAACCTGGTTTTGCCTTCTTTAGAAACTACACAAAAATGTCAAGTTGTCTAAAAGTGTAAAATATTTGTGATGAAAACAGACTTATGAAAAACATATTCCCAGGGTTTGGTGCAGCCCTGAAGCACAGATTTGTGGTGAGAACAGCATAGGCACATTGCTTTGGGGTGGCACTGAGATTTAATGTTCGTAGTCCTGAGTGACAGAATCTGTAGCTGCAGGATTTTGGCCCTGCAGCTGAATAAGACATAGTGACCGAGAAATCCAAGTCGAAGAGGCCTTAGAGGGGAGGGGACAATCGGGTCCACCCTCGAAATAAACAAACTCTCAGTAAAAATCTATTTATTTTTTTTTTTTTCAATTATCTGCCTTTTCTCAACAATCTTTTTTTCTCTGACATAACCACTCATATCAGAAAAAGGAGATCATTCATTTTTCAAACACTATTTGTGATCAGATCTCTGCATCATCCTCTGACTTTTTATCTACTACAGCCCTGCTGAGTATCTTAAGTGAGAGTTTATGTAACTTAAGTGTTTGATTTACATCTGCCTGTGTGTGTGTGTGTTGGGTAAAGCTGGTTAAGATGGAGGCTGTCTGAGACCTGCACTGGTTGTAACAGCAGAGGAGATAAAGTAGCTCTGTGCTTCCCGGCAGTGTCGCAGATTTATCTCTCTGCTTACGACTCTGATTTTACCGCTCATCCGCCGGCCTCAACTGGATCTCCCCCCCCTCTTTCTCCATACTCCCCACTTACCATAAGGGACTAGCCTCTTTCTATGCACGTTGTGGATTCTATAAATCTGCCACAGTGCTCCATAAAGCTGAGCTGGGCCTGGCTCAACAAATAATAAGGAGTAAGAAAAAAAATAGCCACAGCAAAAAGGAAAAAAAAAAGCAACTCTCATGTGGAGGAAGAGACAACTTTTCTGCACACAAAATGGAGCCAGATTGTGAAATATTTACTTCTATGTCTCAGTGCTTAGACGATATATTGGGATTCTGTGGGAAGTCACTGCATGACATAACAGATACATTCTGTCCTACTCTTATTTTCTTACATCTTAAATCCTGCTCTGCCTGTTTATACCTCCTTCACTGATGGGAGAAAACCCTTGTGGACATCTTATTATTCAGCAGCAACACTTCTACTTTAATTGTCAAGGTAGTTCATTAACAAATTAGTCTGTGAAAACAGTCGCTATGTCCCATCTGGCTCTAGAATAAGTTCAGTTATGTCACCAGGAATATCCTTGCTTGAACTTAAGGAAACATTGCATTTCATACTAGAGACAAGGATGCCATATAATCTGGCATTGATGGCTAGATGAGAAGTGTAGGAGCCAGTGTTCTTCAAGCTTCCTAATCTGCAGAAAAAGATTGGGCTCCCCAGCTCAAAAATGACTGTAAGTGTGTTAAAGATGGCAAAGATATGCATGTAATCTGACACGTTTATACGATCATTTATGTTACCTTTCTTAGAAATTTTTCCATATTTTTCAGATTCTAAGTACCCCCCCCCAAAAAAAAAGAAAAGAAAAAAAGATAGAGACCAAAGCTGGGTTCCCTTACAACAACATTATTATTAAGTATTACAATTTGTAAATGTGTTTTTAGGGTTTGCAATCTGTATTTTCATTCCTCACAAGCCTTATACATTTGTGAGATTCTTGGGTTGTCCTGAATGCCGTTAGACTGTAAGGTTCATGGCAATCCATTCTCTTCATGTGCCAATTTACTGGTTTACACAAAAGTGTTTAAGTTCATTTTCTGTTGTTGAAGCTGTTCTTTTTTAATGTTTATGGACATAGAGTTTGCTGACATTTAACTGAATCAATTATTTCTCCAACTAGTGAAATGTTACCCCTGCAACAGTAATATCAATGCAATTCATAGTTTGAGAGCTGGTCTTTTCATTAAAATCTGCAGCTTTTTTCTTTTCAACATATCTTTGGTCTTTACAGCTAAAACTCCTGTCGTAACTAAAATGCATTCATGAAGACTTCTGATACTTATTCTTACAGTGAGAACAGAGGTAAGATTTTCCTCTGATGCCCCTGCCGCGAGGGTCCTATTTGTCCAGCTGTTGTAGCAGAACAGTGAAACAGTGCTTGTGACTTTTGTGGTGATTTAAAAAAACAAAAAAAACATGGGAAAAAAGGACTTGAGTGTTGAAATGAAATATGACGTATTTTGGAGATCACTTCAGTTTTTCCTAACTTAATCATATTCATTTTGACCTGCTGCATCAAAAAACTTCCTGTCACTGTTGTTGTTAGACTTTTTGAACACTGCTACTTCACTTTAAAGTATTCTCTACTTAAAAATGATTTCTTACAAGCATCTAAGTTTTTACGGAGATGCTTCAGTCCATTAATGCACAGGCGTATTCAACAAAGTAGACAAACACGAGATCAGAAACATTTACTCAAACAGCCAATAGGAGAGAAAACTATCAGTAAGGCTTTAAACAATTGTGTGACAGTTTCATGGGAAAAGTCAACCCTTTCCCCAAAGTCTCAGAGGAATCAAGATATAGACTAATGACACAAATTGGTCTAGGGCCCACATTGTGCAGTCTGCTCATGCATGGGTGTGAGTTGGCTGACGTGAATCTGGGCCTGTCAGTTTATCAACAGCAGCAATTTTTCACCCTTGATCAGCCAACCGTGGAGGCATTTTAAATGAACTACCTGCATTCCAGTAGCATCAGATAGAAGACAAAAGGCAAGCACTCAGTGAATCATTTCACCTTCTTTGCCTTTGTCTCCACACCTCTCTTTCTGTCACAAACTCTTCCAATCCTTCTCTAATTTTTCAGACCTATCAGTCTTGTCTGATCGGCTTCTCAATGACAGACACATTAGCCATTCACAGAGCTGCAAGCGCCATGTGGATAGCGGACTGTGCCCAGAAATCAAGCAATATGCTGTCATGGGGAAAAAACAAAACAAACAAACAAAAAAAAACAACAACAAACAAACACACACTCTCATATATACTCTCTCTTGCATGCAAGCCCACATGGTAGGCTTACTGTGACCCCATGTCAAAAAAGACAAACAACAGTGGCAAAAAGCAGTCACCTCTCAATAAGGCGGGCCAGCGTCTGGAACCCTGGGAACATATGGACTCTCCATTGTTGACAAAACAGCCTTAGGGACATTAGCACCCACAATTTGCATACATGGAAACCACTTCTGCCATTTTTTTTTTTTTTTTTGCCATCTCTCTATTCCAGCAAATAAAAGTGCCATCATCGATCTGTATTCAGTGCCTGGAGGTGTGCTGGAGAGAATTTGTAAAGTCATCCATTTCCTGTCATTTGGAAACAGCTCTGATACGACTGACAGCAGCTGGAGGGAATCCCATGATGATCTTACCTAGCTGCAGCTCCATGTTGCTAATCTTGTTTTCCGTGGGAAACAGGATCTTTGGCGGCTTGTCAGTCAAAGGAGCTGAAAGGGGAAACAAACACAATTTAAAATATACAACAGAAACTAGCTACACAGGCAGACCATCTTTGACTAAGAATGGTGAGAATTTCTGATTAAATTGCTTTTAATTTGTTCCTTTGTTGTCTTTTTCTTCACAATCCTCATTGTAATAATCAACATAAATAAAACACAGGTCTAAATAAATAAACAGCCTCTCTGTTGTTTCCAATAGCTGCATCTTTACAGCCACAGTTTCAGTGTCTGCAGACTTTGGGTCCCATTCATCTGACCTACATTCAATCACTGATGTCTCACTATTTTACAAAGTACACAGCACCATTTGATCTAAATGTTAAGTATCTGAAGAGCCATCATGGGGTGTGTTTGTCCCTGAGTTAGAGGGAGCAAATGATGCTCTAATGATGCTAATCATCCATACAGCGGATGATAGACCTGCTGCTCAAGTTGTTCCTCTGGGGACTGACAGAACAAGCAGTAGTTTTATTGTTGTCAAAAGCATTTATATGTTCTGCAACAAAAGCTGAGTTTTGTGGTGACGAGGGTGAGGGTGGTGGAAACATAAAGAGGGTCTTTATTTCTGAATATCTGAACATCCCCTCTGGAGCCAGGCCTGGAAGTGGGACACGGAGGCGAGCGCTTGGTGGCCGGGCCTCTGCCAAGGGCCAGCTTCGGCGGTCGCAAAGGCAAAAACTCGGGCATGGGAGGAATTTGGAGAGGCCATGGAGAATGACTTCCGGACGGCTTCGAGGAGATTCTGGTCCACCGTCCGGCAGCTCAGGAGGGGAAAGCAGTGCTCCGTCAACACTGTGTACAGTGGGGATGGGGGGCTGCTGACCTCGACT
>JBAMHW010000014.1:11624361-11636737 GCA_037177495.1 Rhadinocentrus ornatus | reverse complement strand
TATATATAAAGAATCTTAATTTCTGTTGAGATTTATTGCCCTGTACTTGTTACTTGTGTACAGTACACCAGAAACGAATAAAAACCAGTCAACTTGAGCACTTATTCTTCCACAGTCACCTTACTGTTATGTGCTCCATTTCATAGAAAAGTAAAATTATTTTCAAGCCCTTTTTGCACTGTTGTGAACATGAGTTTGAGTATATTATATTTCTTCATCCAATCCACTTTTTACCTTTATGTTGTCACATACAACATCAAGAGAACAATATTTAGCATACTAAAGGCATCATAATTCATATGGCAGCTGTTAAGGTTGCAGATAAAGAAAGGTATACTGGAGTAAAACAGATTGTTCATGACTAGGACACATTTTGTAAGTGAGTTGGAGACGAGTGACACTACCTGTGATAATCTGAAGTTCATTACTGTAAGCAGAGCTGCAGAAACAGTCATACTGCATTCTATTATATGCTTTAGGTAGGCAGTATAATAGTTCAGCAGTAAAAAAAAAAAGCAAACATATTGAATACAACAAAATTAACTCCCACTTGCAGATTTCTAGGGCATTGTACATAATTTAATACTGAATTTGCAATAAGGGGTTATTCAGGGCAGTTTCTAGTACTGTGTTTTCATTAAGATGTTGCCACTGAGTCTCCTCACATGGTCTTTCTTAAACCTTATTATGGGTGCAGTAACAAGCTCTTTGAAAGGCCTCTTCTGTTTTGGTGTCTGTTTTGAGAGCAAAAAGCTACTTTATATTGCTGTGCTAAGTAATTCAGAAAAAGCAAAGAGTTGTTTCAAGTACAAGGTCTTATTCAAGGCCTCATGATAACATGGTTAAAAATGACTGGATATGCAAAAAAGGTGCGTTAATGAGGCTACACTGAAATCGTCACGTTTATTATCCCTAATTTTAATTATTTCATTGTTTTTTTATATCATATGCTATACCTGTTTTTATGTAAATAATGACAGAGGCTCTGTGACATATATGAGCGGGGCGGTCACGGGCTTTTAGGCACAACTGTTTGCACTGTTAATAGGTAATCACAGCACAAATTACACTAGATACTGATACAATTTTAATTACACATCAAACTGCTATACATAATTACACAATGGGTGATCCTATAGCTAATTATGCACTGAGCATACAAATAAGGACAAGCTGTGCAAGGAACACAAGAGGGGAAGCAGATGTGGTTATAAGTGCAAAGATAGGAGGGAGCACAGACAAACAAGTAAAGTTGGTGAACAGAAGAAAGGAGAAAAAAAAGGGGAAAATTTAATTTGAAACTGATTATTACCACAAATATGCCCCCCTTTCCTCAGTGTATTCTGGCATGCCACACTTGCTTCTGAAAACCTCATTATCTTAATTGCCACTCCTTTACAGGAAATACATTAATTACAGTTCGGGAGGGGGACACCATTTAAAATGTGGAGAATTGGGAATAACTTTGAACAAAAGAAAAAATCTCTGCTTGATATTACAAGAAAAAGTCTGGAATCAAGCAGTTATAACTGTAATAAAAAAAAGGTAAGTATGAAAATATATCTGGTGAACTTTAATGAAAGGGTGTGAGCAAGATCAGAAAAATAACAGGATGCTGCTGTGTGTATCCTTTCTCTAAAAGAACTTTTTTAATTGTATGTTTTTACGGCTCAAACTAAATGAATTTGTGTCTTTGGGGGACTTAAATGGCTCACTTTGTATACTTGTTCAAATTCAAAGCTCTCATATCAATGGTACACTGTAAACCATTGATATCTGGGCATCCTCAGGGCAGATAGATTGTCTATTCTTTGCAGCAGATCGGGCTATATACATTTTAGAAGGTGACACAAAGTATCTCTGAAAACTTTTCAACCTAATAATAAAAGTGGGAATGTATTCAGCCTGAAAACAGCAGTGCTTCAACTGCTGTAACCCTGGAAATGCATTTTATCATCTCAGAAACTTTGCTCACATGCAACCTTTCCCGTTTTCTACCAGCTGATGCCTTTATTTCTAACAGACTAGCCTACTGCAATGTCCTGTGCTCAAGCATTTCAGAAATTTTAAGGAGAGAAATGAGGAAAAAATCCTTTTTTTCCTTAATTCTTGTCTGTATTTCCACCTTTTTTCTCTTTCAATGTACTACTCATGAATTTGCCTGTAATGAAATCTGCAATATAAATTAAATTACTAGGGCCATAATTATTTGTTTTCATCAATGAGCTACATTTTCATCTAGAATTCATTTAAAGATTTTTTTCTTTAGTCTTTCAGATCTCTTAACAGACCAGCTCATGACAACTTATCAGATATGTTATGTATGCCCCTTCTAGATCCTTAACATCCTCTAACTCATCTCTTTATCTGTTCCCTTGTGTAGAACAAAGACATACAGAGATGCTGCATTTTGAATCACCATCAACCCTCAACACTGGAACACCATTCCAGTGGAGCGTCTGATTTAGTAGTCAGCTTCAAACAAATTATCACTATGTTATAATTGCTGTCCATTTATAATATAGAAAATGGTTAAATCCCACCTGGATTGTGCATCTGGGATGTGGTCTACTTGAAAGGGGACCTAGAAAATTGGCAAAAGTAATAAGCTTCTAATTTTCACAATATGTTCTTTATCAACCTCAAAATGTTCTTAAAAAAAAAAATCAAATCACGTTTCCATAGGAGGCCTTAAAAAAGTCTTTATCCAGTCTTGTAGGTATTGGATTGGTTTAAAAGGGTATTTACTTATTGAGCCACATTGCTGTAACTTAGTATACCTTAAGTTATTTAAAGGGAACTGCTCTAGCAATCTTTGATAATTAGCAGATGGTTAATTAGTTTATCAATACAGACACGAGCAAAGCCATTTCTCAGTCTTATTGATGATATACACAGAAGTTTAATCCCTGAATCAGTGGGAAACAGACCCTATCAAGGAAGACAACACAGTAGCATGTTTTAGTGAAGCAAGTGATGCTAATCAGAACATGCCAGTGAGACCAGGAACCAAAACTATGGATTTGTGCAATGACTACCATTCAATATTGTGTGCTTATTTAAAGGTTATATTTTAGATTTCTTTATTTCTTATATTAATTTGATTTCTGCAGTGTTGTGAGTATTTTCCCCGTTGTAAATACATAGTAAAACACTTCCTTATACACATAAATCTAATATTATTTTTGTTCCTTTAACCTGGCATGTATTAAGTAATGATGTTATTTTTTATACTTATTAAGAAGAAACGTTTCCACTGCTCATGTCTAATTTTGTGCAATATGTGGAATAAAGCAGCTGGATATACTTTGACGCAAGACAAAATAAAGAAGCTTCATTGTAAGTGTGAACACAGAAGGAATAAACCAATGTTTGTATGTGTGAGTGTTGGCCTACATGTGGATATTAACACAGCGTGGCACAGTGAGGATGTAGCTTTGTAATCAGTCATCCACAGCCTCATTTCTGCCTGATGGTGGCTAAGCTCAGTGGACTTTCTAGATGGATTATTCTGGGTGACTGACTGTAGGCAAACAGCAAATTAAGGAATTTAGGATAGAGCTGATATACTTGGATCACTTGGCTTTTTTTCTGTTTGTTGTCTCATTTGGGGCGGAAGGGTTGCAAGAAAAAAATATGCCTTTAACAAATTAATATTAATGGTGAATATGAGAAGATATCTAATTTACATATGGCTGCTACATGAAGTGTATTGACTTTGACAAGCACTTTTACTTGGAGACATGCACAAGACGTTCTCAACAGAGGCTTGCATCGTTCTCCTGTCTAACAAAAATGGCTACCAAAGGGTTTTTACATTTTTTTTTCCAACCATAAAAAAGCAGTCAAGCTGAAGAAAAAAAGCAAGATCAGAAAGAAGGTAACTTGAGCAATCAAGGTCTTTTGTGAGTCTCCAAAGACCGCTAAGCTAAGCTTGAGAAGTCAGTGGCTGGTAGGCATCTGTATTGTACTTCAGGAGATCACAATATATTAAAAATGACCTTCCTCTGTACCATTGTTACCTTTGAGCCAGTTTCATTTCATTCCTGATGGTGCAATAACCATCCTGTATGAATCCCTAATAAAGTCACCTCATTGTATACAGAATTCAATTCCAGACCTAACCGTTTCCCATATGAAAGAAGCTGTGCAGTGAGCTGGTTGGTATCATGTAGAAGTAGCTAATAAAAGCAGTTATGTTCATCCTTAACCATATCGCACGCTCCCACTGTGCAGTGCTTTCTCAGAGCTGTGCCTCTGGCAAATGTGAAATGTTTCAACATCACTGCTGAAATAGTGTTCAATCTGTCCAGGAAATATGACAGGGCCCACTACCGAAGTCACTGGCACGTCAAATGGCTATCATCACAAAAAAGTGAATACAATTGGCCTCCTTCGGCCAAATGGTCATTTGACATGTTCTTATTGAGCTCAAACTATCTTGTGATAAAACATGGTGGCCATCAAGCTGTTCAAAGTGGAGCTCCAACTGTGCAGCTTTAAAAATCACCTTTGTGAAAAAGTAAGAGAGAAAATCAAAAGTGCTGGGTCAGTCGCTTCCCTGCCCATTTAAAGAAAACCATTAGAAACTACATTTAAGAAATCATTACTTAATAAGAAGTACATGGAGAGCAATTAAAAATGCATTTGCTGAACACGGAAACTGACACACTGAAAAGTAAAAGAGCAATGCAAAGAAGAGGACAGTAGCAGGGACATGCAGTGAACAGGACAGACTGAGAAAATGTATTATTGATTGAAATCATCCTCTCTCAGCATGTGTGTGCATGTGCACATGGATAAATTTGTGCCTTTTCGAAGCTATGGGTCAATTTGTCCCCTATAGGCTGATTCATGGTTTCTGAATGTGTGATGGAAAACATAGACTGTATTTACACAACAAGGTAAGTGTTAGTCTCTAATATTGATTACATATTAATGTAATGCGTAAGAATTAAGAAAGAAAATGCCAACAGCACAAGCTGCCATTGGCTTTATGGGTAGGATGAACTGAAAGATTCAAAATTCTAAAGGCTCATTTATACCATCTATCCATCCATCCCCTCAGTCTCCTTTGTCTCTTTCAGACCTTAATAAGGACACTCACACAATATATAATCTCTCCAGCATGTCCTGGATTTACCTCAAGGCCTCTTTTCTGTTGGGTATGTCCAGGACATCTCCCCTGGAAGATGTCCAGAACGTCCAGAAGGCATTCAAACCTAAACTTTCTCAACTAATGAACCCCTCCCTAATGACTAAGCTCCTTATCTTACCCCTAGGGGTGAAACCAATTATCTCTTGGTGGTGGATGGAGCTAAATTCAGCTCTTTTTATTTGCAAACTCATTCTAAGGGCAGTAATGTAGAATGACTGGTAAAACAACAGCTTCACCTTTTGGTTAACATCTCTCAACCATGACAAACTGGTACAGCATTTGGGAGCATGACCCCTACCAGATATGATCTTATGATGATGAATGATAAATACAACTGTATTTCTTTTAGGGTGTAGGCTCTTTCAAAAGCACTTTACCTGTACTTATAGAAGTAAATTTCTGTGTAAATTTTCCTGGCTAAGGTGCAGTCATTGGGAAATCTGTACGGTCTGTGCTGTCTACACAAAAGGCTCAAAAGACTCTCTGTGGACTTTCGTAGACTAGCGTGGATGGCAAATTTTATGTCACATCGACAAAAAACAGACACGTGGATGCACAAATTTCGAATTAGTCCTTCGGGTGGCACTTGTTTGATCTAATATTCTTACTTACAATTTCCTAGGGAAATTGTCTCCAGACTTTAACAGAACTTTTACTATAATTTGACATCAATTCACCACAGCATCTTCTCAATCAAGCTAGTCAGTGTACACAAAAACCAATGCTCAGGAAGGTTCTTCTGTCACACAATACACAATACTATGCTCATAATTGATGTCAAATATAAAAAGCAACCTTATTAGGATGGCTTTTTCAGACTCACAATAAGGATTTAATTTTGTGTAAGGTGATGGACTACCTTTAATGTAAGAGTTTCAATTAGGTAGCACCACAGACATGTGGACATTGTTTTTGAAATGATTGATAAGCATTTTATTGCTTACTGTTTACTGAATACTAAACAGTAAGCAAGGATACTAAGGTGAAAAATAGAGGTAACTTTAAGATTTAACGGTCTCCCTTGTGCAACAGAGGTAAATAGGAAATAAACATTACAAAAAAAATAAATAAATAATTAAAAGGAAAAGTAACACTTGCAAGTATGAATGTAAGTTAAGAAGATGAAAGACATAAAGATTCAAATTAATGACTTGCATACAAAGCAAAATACAAGCAGAGCTTTTCGCTTTGTTGAAGTTACAACAATAACTTCAAATGTAGATTTTTAATCTAATTAAGCTAAAGTAATAAGATAAAAACAGGTAGGGTATGTAAATCACTGGTGTAACAAATGCAGAATCTTTTTTTCCCACTTCTCACTTACATGTACACACCTATACAAAGCTCCCACACAACACACACACAAAGCACTGAAACGACTCGTCCAATCATTGCTCCTCACAGTCCTTAGGGATGTGTGACACATATGGTGTGCTGCACTCTGATGTGTTACAGTATGAGATATGACTGTCCCAGCCTTCCAGTTACCAGATGCTCTATGTCAGAGAACTTGCACTTAGAGAAAAGACGAAGATTAACAAGGCATGAGCCTAAACTGTTTTATAATCTTTGAATGCACTACAGAGTTATACAACAGGCACATCAGAAAGCCTTGGGAACCCACTATAGTGAATACAAAAGGGAATTCTGTGTTGCAAGACTTGCAAGTGTGTGTTTAGGAGAATGCAGTCATCCACATTTGCATATAAAGACAGTCAACTACACAAAAAGAAAACAAAGTATATGAGAAGAATGTTTGAGGGAGAAAGCAACATCAATACAGGCTTATGTTCCTGTGATGATACATAATAGTGGATCACAAGAGGAGATCTGCAACTTAGATGAATTAAAATTTAAAATAATTAAAAATGGGTTGGCCTGTTGCAAGCAATGCACCTCTGTTGAATGGTTTCTGAGACCTTGGTCAGATATAAGGTGGAAAGAAACAGATTGTTGATTATGTTTCAACGTTTGAATTATTTGTCTAGATGAAATGTGTTTTGTGATGTTTGATCTAAACATAACACTCTTTTTATCCATCTCTAATCTGTTATGGTCTTAACTTCTTCCACCGTGGCACTGATATTGCAATATATTTCACTGTCCAAGAATCATCCCTACTGCACTCTTTTATCTTCTGGTAAGACATTTCATTCTTAGCTTCACTTCTCCCTGGCAGCGTTTGCAGTATCTGTACACTTGTGCGGTGTATCTTGAATACTATCAGTGTGAACTTGAATGTTTCCAAATGTGTTGAGAGTCCACTACACTGTTCTTCCATTAAGTTGCAGTGTACATATTCAATAATGCAGGTTAGTGCTTATGTCTGCCAGAGTAAAACCTTAGTTTACACCCAAGCATCAAACATACACAAAAACACACATACCCACTAAGACACAAATGTAAACATTTACACATGCTCCATTTGCCTGCAATTGCAGAGGATCCCTGCAAGCACACACTGTCTGAAAGATGTGCACACAACATGTCCGTGCAGCACAAACACCTTCCTGTCGGCCTCAGATAACAAAAGCCAGTGGTGGAATGGTGATAAAAGAGGTCTTCCTACTAAATGAAACCGCAGAAATGTACAATAAATACACATATGGAGCTTATGCAGATAGGCAGAACAGGTAAATCAACAAGGGAGACGTGTGACACACAAAAAGGGAGAACAGCATTTCCAGACAAGACAGATACTGACCATTAAACATCCAGAGCCTACCCTTACAACAGACAATGCTAGAGGATTAGCTCTTGATCAGTGCTGATCTTAGTGGGTGATTCAGAGAGAAGCCCTAGTGGCCTGCTATCCATTCTGTTGCTCTGTTGGAGCAGTAGTATAAGGCTAACCCAGTCAACTGCAGAAAAGAGCCATGGCAGGTGGATACAGACCTGAGGGACAGGATTAACACAGTCCTGGCACATTACAACCAGCATGCACTGTGTAAAATCCCACTGGAAGGTTGTGTGTATTTATTTGTCTTCTCTTTTTTCGCCATGCTCCATATCGGTCTCAGGTCTAGCCAGTTGTGTAAACACATTGGTAGTGCCAGTGTGCTACCTGTATAGAGGGCTGAGATTTACACGGAGCAGCAGAAGAACAGACAGGCAGCCTGCAGGGTCACCTCACTGCCATCTGCTCCATCAGCTCCCTTTGACCTGTCTCCACAGCAACCTCAGCAGTTCCTCAAATTTAATGTTGCCCCTCATCTGTGTATATGAAACCTAACAATAAATGTCAGAAATTCAGCTACATGTATTGAGAGAGCAATTTAATTGAGTTCTAAAGCGAAAAAGAAAATAATCCATTCTTCCTTCCGTCAATCCATCCTTCCATCCATCCATCTGATGTTTAGTGGGAAGAGTGGTAAATGCTCAGAAAAACATATACAGAAACACAGACACAGATACATATGATTAAACAAGCATACTGTGACACAAATGCTCTAAGTGGAGCAGGACACATTTGATGGACTAAACTGTCCCTGAGCAATATTCCACCAAATGCTTCAAATGAAGTTGGTCACATAACATAGAAGCAGGGTAATGTCTGCAAATTATGTGTTTGTTTGTTTCTCCTTATCCCAAAAGGCTAACAATGCTCTTCTCTTTCAGTCTTCAAAGACAGATGGAGATCATTAGCTTTACTCTCTCCCCTCCCATCCAACCTTCAATCTGTCATGTCTAAACCATTGGTGCTCTTCATCTTGCCTTTTCATTCGTCCCCTCCTCTATTTGTCCCTTACTCACTGTCTCTGACCATCTCCCTTTACACAGATTTATATCAAAAGGTTTCAAACTCCAGCAAAATCTTACAACTTTAACAAGTGCTTCATCACTCTTGTCAGAAGCAGTTACAGGAGTCATGACACACACTTCCCTAGACAGGAGGAATTGATGAGAAGCCATTAGGCCCTGCTGATCCTTGAGTGAACGAAAAAGCCTCCATCAAGACATTCCACTCCGGCACCTCTTTAGACAAACCCCAGATGTACCATTTCTTTACATCACATCTGGTTTGGGTGTTTTGAGGATGTAAAGGAAGTTAAAATAAAATGGTGGCAATGAACTTCACAACTTTGAATACCATATAATCTGTACCACATAATCTGCCTAAAGATTTAAATTGTACAAATCCAATTAAAGGTATGTAAAATCTATATTTTGTTAATGAATATCTGTGAATTTCTGTCATTATC
Organism: Rhadinocentrus ornatus; assembly: GCA_037177495.1. Taxonomy (NCBI): domain Eukaryota; kingdom Metazoa; phylum Chordata; class Actinopteri; order Atheriniformes; family Melanotaeniidae; genus Rhadinocentrus; species Rhadinocentrus ornatus. Next base: position 11,627,377 of record JBAMHW010000014.1, on the reverse strand, counting down.
ATTAGAAGATAATAAGGCATAAAAGTCAGCACTCCAGGGTGTGGAGTGATAGATTTTTTTATTGATAATATAACAGTGAAGCTGTGTGCATTTTTGTAATAGTGTTAAAAACTGCTAACACAACTTCTGCTGTCCTGTTTGGTGACCATCTGGGCTAAATCCATCATTTCATTATGCACTTCCTTTACTATGACAACAGTTGTGGGACCAGTTATGGGACAGGCACATTAGCCACAAGCCAATGATTGAGAAGTGGTTGTAACAAAAAAAAAAAAAAAAAAAAAAAAAATCTCATTTCAAGCAAGAAACATTATTTTTCAAAATTTTTATTTCATATATCTACTATCGCTAGTTGGCCAGTAAATATAATTCTTGTTTGTGGCAGCTCGATTGTGTAGGATTCCAACCTTTAAACAACTCATGATGCAGTGAAGGCATGTAATGCGTTAAAGTTAAGCGTTATGATTATTTTGGTTGCCATTGTGACAATTCTACCCCCTTGGGCCTCTAGACTGAATGTGCAAAGATGAACATAAAGGACAACACTGCAAACCTTCTACACAGGATAATGATTTAGCGGTGGAATGCCTTTACCCAGGATTTTCCACTCAGCTATACAATAAAGACCTGGTACAGGAGGTCACCTATATTAAAAGTCTTACACCATGGCTCTCTATAATGAATATTTGTTAAACTATCTGTATTCCAAAACGTTATCTATTTAACGTTATCTATTAATATTTAATATCTATATCTTATCTATTGCTTACAAACAAACAAACACAAAAAAAGAAAGAAACTGTATGGTGGCTTTATTTGTTTCTGTGGTATCTGCACATAATTTCAACTTAATATTTTCTAGGACCCTTTTCTCTCTGTTCTAAGAAACCACTAGCATTTAGATTCCTGTTATCACCTTGAGCTTGCTGATGTCACTTAGAAAAGGCTTCGCAGTCTGAAGCTTCACACCATTGAAACAATGGTTTATGCAAATGTTAGCCTTAACACGTATTCCCAGATACATGCAAGCAACTGAGTGCACACATCCTCTCAACCACCCTCTTGACTGTATTTGAGCTATTAAAAGTAGAGGAGCTGATTTAGTGCTTTGACCTCCCTGTAGGTGGTTGAGGTTAAACGAGTGCAAGGCCAGGCTCCTTTTTTTGCCTTTAAAAACCTGACATGTTCCCTGGAGGATGTCTAATCCACTCAGACCACAAATCAACGAGCAATTACAACCCTACAGAAACCCCCTGACATGCACACAGTAAATAGACACACACACACACACACACACACACACACACACACACACACACACACACACACACACACACAGCACTGCAGCACATTCTGACAGTGCTGCTGCAAGAACTAGAGAAAAAGACAAGGCTATATATTTGCTAACTGGCTAAATATTGTGTCAGGAAACCCATAGCAAGACAACAAAGATAGGCAATATAAGACATAATGCACATAATTATGTGGGCAAATAGGAATGAGTAGTAAAATGTGAAGAGCAATCTATTTTTTTTTTTGCATATTATTTTGTTTTTTTTTGCCATCTTTGAGGTCTCATTTTAACCACTAAGAAACTTTTTTATTTGTTAGCAAAATAAAACACTTGGAGACCTTAAGTCTGACTTACAATAATGTTGGGCTGCATTATTCTGTGGAATTGTGTTAACTGGTGTCTTTTAAATGAGGCCAGTCTCAGAGGCTCCCCTCTTGTTTTATTTCAAGACAAAGCCCTTTTCTATTCCACTTGGAATAACTTGTCACAACATGGCTGAGCCCATGGTGCCACCCTATCGATTTCCATGGAAACATGATTGGTGGCATTGACAAAAGTAGAAAAGATGTTAGTGGGCAATGTTTTAGGGAAGCAGGAGAAGGAAGAGAAAGGTCTAATTGAAATTCAGACTGAAAAATCATAGTTTCACAGATTATGCAGAAGAAACTGCTGCATTATGTAAGTGCATGGTTCTGCTAATAATTAAGAACAGTCCAGTGCAGCTATAATTTGTTATGCTGCCTTTTTGATGCTTGTCTTCTTATGATCAAATCAGTTGTTTTTGGCCCTTCAAGGCCCATATTAAGTTTTAACAATTTAGCATTCAACCTATGTGTAGGTGGAGTGTTGACTGTAGTCGCCATTACATTTGATAATCTCCAGCACCTATACACTAAGGTGTAGTGGCGCGGCGCGGGGGGCGGCGTAGCTCGACAAGGTAGAGCAGTGGTCTTGTAACCCTAGGGTTGCCGGTTCGCTCCTTGGCCAAGGCGAGTTCATGTCGAGGTGTCCTTGGGCAAGACACCAAACCCCTAGTTGCTCCTGAAGGGTCGTGGTAAGCATCTTGCATGGCAGCTTCCGCCATCAGTGTGTGATTGGGTGAATATGATGTACAGCGCCTTGGATAAAAGCGCTATATAAGTACGGACCGTTTATTTACAATTTACTAAGGGGAGCGCGTGTCTCTTGATGTGTGGATTAAAGCAACGCAGTAAATGAGGCACAAAGAGATGTGCCAATCTATGCATGCATTACTGAAACCTAAAAAGATTGCAAGAAATAAAGCTAATTAAAGCTTTGCCAGTTTTTTCAAGGTGAGATAGTGGTATGGCAGTGTGGATATTGTCACTTCATTTAAATAACTGTTAAGCATTTTTATTTGCTTTTCTAAATAACCTGTTTGATGCATATTCCTATATGATATTTTTATGTCTATACTATTTCCACATTACATCCCCACCCGCAGTAGATATTTCCCCATGTATTGTTTATTTAGATGTCTTCTTTCCCCAGCAGTTTTTACATTAGACAGGAAAAACATTGACTGAGTACATATTATTTTCAGCTTCTAAACTTAGCTTTTTGCTTATTTAGTGAAGGAATTTCTAGTAAAGAATATGTTTTAATTTTAGGACTACATTTTCAGCAATTTTCCGCTCTCCTCAGTGATGGTAGTGATACTCAAACTACCATTCCTTTGACATAAATTGCTTACATAAAATA
>JBAMHW010000014.1:11605129-11619756 GCA_037177495.1 Rhadinocentrus ornatus | reverse complement strand
TCTCTCTCTCTCTCTCTCTCTCTCTCTCTCTCTCTCTCTCTCTCTCTCTCTCTCTCTCTCTCTCTCTCTCTCTTTATTATAACAAAAAATATCCTAGAGCAGGAAAAGCAGGTACATATCTGGCAATGCTGATCCACAATGGTCAAACTACAAAATGTAACTTGATTGTCACGCAGTCTTACTGTGACTTTCAATGGAATCAAGCCATTGCTTAACATTTTAAGTATCACCTTCCTGTTTGTGTAAATAAAAGCCCACCCGGTACCTCCGTTGTGATGTAAAGTCCACCAGCTGTTTATACTTAGATAACCATGGGCGGGTGTAACATTTATGCAACTTAGCAACTACTCATTCATCGCTGAGCTTTGTCTGAATTCACGAATAGATTTCCTATTCTTGTCTAATGAAAATGGGAAGCCTTTTACTCCTGAAAGGCTTTCAGAGCTATTTGAGGGGTGAAGAGGTCACTGAGAATCTATCAGATGTGATGCAATTATTCAGCATAAAGCCTGCTTTAGTGCACTGCTAAATAACAACTGCAAGAATGGACCAAGCCCTCACACTGTGCCAGTGAGCCATGAAGCATAGATGCAATCCATATAAATCCCTGTCTAGAACTTTTAAGAAAACTACTGGTAACTCGTAGTTTCCCCTTTACACATTTTAAATAAATAATTACACTGGATACTAATTTAAAAACTAACTGAAAAGAGAGCAATACTGACATAAATATAAAGAAATTTCCATTTGATCCTGTTTGATAGTACACTGTTTGGATCTCATTTTCCAAACAGAAAGTTGCATCCTGTTACAATTTTATTTTCTGTTACAACTCTAGCCCCACAAAGTTCTGGTCATAATTATGGGAACCCAGACTATAAGCACATTTATAATATCTTCAGAAAAAAATACTATTTCCCCAGTTTTGTCAGATCTCAAAGTCAAAATCAAGGTTTTTAACCATTTATAAATCCAAACAATGTTCTTTTGTGTTACAAGACATATCACGAGCAAAATCATCCACCAAAGCTATGATTTAGGATTTGGATTTGGGATTCAGGATATGAGTCTCAAAAAGGCACGGTCAGACATCCTGAATGTTGTACTGCTATTGTGCATGCACTGTAGTAGCTAGTTAGTAAAAGCAATGTAGAAAATGTAGCTAGACATTGACAAGTGCTGGTGACTGCACCCCAGACCAGGCAAGCACGTGTTACCTGCATGTGCCTGCTTGCTCAGCTGATGGAGAGGCTGCTTCTTCTAATGTCCCCTTGTAGTTTATACCATATTAAGGCAGGTGGAGGTATATGTGGGGTCAGATTATTAATCTGTTCTTTTCTACTGATTAAATAAAAAGCTTTAGAGTCATACTAAATTAATTAATTGATTGACTGATTGATTTCTGGAAACAGGAAGGACAAAAAGGCATTCCAAAGAATAACATGCTAAAACCAATTTAAGGCCACGAGCAACTTGAAAAAAACAAAAAAGCCAAAAATGTACAATGTTGGGGAAAACAGATGAGTTTTAAGAATTGCCTTTTATATAGTATGATAAATTTGAATCACCCATGCCTAATTTACAGTGTTTTTCATGATTATATCTTACCAATTTATGATGACAAAAAGAGTGTTCTGAAAGCAGATATATTATTCTGTAAAGATGTAAGAAAAAAGATAGAAACGCAGTCATCAAAGATCCTAAAACACTCCCAAGACTTGATAATAATAAGAATCCAACGAGAAAGCTGTGCAATGGTTCTTCTTGACTTCGGAAATAAACACGCTCAAGTCATTCAGGGAGCTTCAGGCTGACCTGGCAATCTGGAGTGGTTGTTTTAGGCTGAATAATCTGCTGTACACTAAACTAAGAAAACAGAGAAAGATAAAAGCGCAATGTTTGCAGTGATTTAAGAAGCAACGTCACGCTCTCTCTGGGATAATGGTCTGTGGACAGAGGAGAACAAAGGAAACTCACAACAAAGCACCTTTTGTCAACAATAAGTGGATCAAAAAAAAAAAAAAAATGGGAACACTGTCATTTAAGTTTCCCTGAACAAAAGTTTATCTTTAAAGGTGGCAAGATCTAACAACACCCCATATGTTCTGTCTGCATTATGAATTCTGCTTTTTTATTTCCAGTGTTATGGATTTAGTAGTTAAGCTACAATAAAAATTATAAAAATGACCAAAAAAACATGATATAATTTTTCAGGGAACTCTTTAGGTTTTGGTTCAGCAAAACTGCTCTTCACCAATTATCTGTCTCTAAAGCCTACTGACTGCAATAAAAACAAACCACAAGTCTCCTCATCTGCTGCAAATTCTTCAAGTTTTTTTTTTATTAGACTTTTGATTACAGTAAAAAAGGGTATCTGTGAGGTGCAAAGGTGTTCACAGCTGAATTACAAGGGGCCTTTCCTGTTACTGAGCACCTATCCGGATAGACATTCAATGCAGGTTAATGTGTCAATCAGAGACAGCCATCAGGATGATCTCAATCACATCGTCAGCCCACGTATCTGCTGGCCACCTGAAAGCTGAGCTAACCGTCACCTAATCACTGCTATTGCAAAGAAAACTGGTGTGTGGGTGCTGCTGGTACAAACTTGTCCGTTCTACTGGTGTGCTGCCTGTTTCAGAGAAACCACCTCTTCCCTGAAAGACTGAAGGCTTTCACCTGTTTGTCAAAGGGGGCAACAGGCCCTAAGGAGGAGCAAGAAAAAAGAAAAAGAAAAACGGTGCCATTTATTAGCACTTATCACAGCTGGACAGGCCTGCGTGAGTGGGCAACAAGGCTCGTGCACAGATTTGTGCAGCAGATATAAGTGCAGTAATATATACAAACATGCATTAAAACAGTTGCAAATATAGGCACAGACTATTCTCTCTCAGTCTCTTTCTCACGCACGCACGCACACACACACACTGGGTAGATGCTGACACCGTTTTCTTGGAAAGCCTCACAAACTCTGCTGGTATGCCAGTATTGAAGGATGTGGAGGAAAAAGAAAGAAAGAAAGAGCGAGAGAGAGAGAAAGGGCGGGAGGGAGAGATGGCAAGAGAAGCAGCAATGCTGCTGTAAAGACATCATTTTTATTGTGTGCAATGGAAAGTGGTGGCAACACAAAATGGTAATGACAGTTAAGACGTTTAGTCACGGACTTACTGAAAGGTAGTGGAAAAAAAACCCCACCATTATTCTGACATATGTAACATTTTCGGAGGCTCAGCCACCGGGTCTATGACAAATAAGATGTAGGGCAGTATTACAGCAATACATAGGGAAACACTAATGTAAATATGAAGGAAATCCAAATTTAACAGAGTTCTATTTATATATCCACCACACCGAGGTGATGCCTTGATTGTGCACTAAATGTATGATTAAGAGTATTGAGCGACAATAAAAGGGCAAGGGGTGCAACAGCCTTATGAGGATCAATAACTAGGGAAAAGAGAGTGAGGGGGTGGGGGAATAGAGAGACATTTATTGTTATTGAGCCTCATGTATAGCAACATGTTTTAGTTTTTTTGTGTTATGCAGACAGGAAAAACTATTCCCTCCTCCTCCCTGAAAAATAAAAAACAGAGGCATTTTCTATTCGCATGTCTACAAACTCTGTGTTCATTCACATACCGTAGGCGAGCACATACATTTGAAAAACAAACTGTCAATGCACTGAATCTATCAAGTTCTGATTAGAGCAATGTTTTGACCTGTAATGTTTTCATTAAGCAACTAAAATTATAAACACTTATGGAAAGTTTCATGTGCAAGCAGTCTGTCCACTTTCCTGTTACTCATCTTTTTCTTTGGCTTGCATCTGTAGCTGGATGTGCATACTGATCAACTCTTTTTGCTTTCCATCCATATATTTAAAGACATGTCTAACATATGCAATTACACTCACAGATGCTCAAACATACCCTTTTTATCCTCACCAACCCCATTAATTTGGACACATCAGGGCTTGCCCAAGAGTGTGTCCATCCTTCCTCTGTGGCTGAGATCAAAAAGTGTGACAATATCTCTGCTTTTAATCATCAGCATCCCCTTTGGTTGTTAATGGTCACATCCTTATCTTTTAATTGGACGGATGGCTTTCTGGATATTCTTTTCTTAAGGACACTTTATAATGAGAGGGTTATTTAGAGCTCTCTAACTGACCTTCAGAGATCCCTGTCATGGGAACCTTAATGCAGCAAGGACTGTTCCGTTTATAACAGAACTGTAAGCACATGTCTTTTAATCAGGCAGGTAAGGGAAATGAAGGGAAGGAAAGTTTGAGAACTGAACAATAGCCACTAACAACTAACTATGACCAGAGGTAGAAAGACACAGAATGGGAATCAAAACACTAATGTAAGTACAATGTGCAACATATATTCCCTGATAGTTGTTCAAATTAAAGCTCACAGTAAGCCTATCAGTGCTACTGTGGCAACTGCTGTGTTTAAAATAGGGACTACAGGAGCTCTAGCCTTGCTTTAAGGTGCAAAACTGGAAAGATAATTCACATGTAGGCCTCAAACTTTATGTTCACCATTATCTCAGTGTGCTGTTCCAAAAGACCTTGTCTTTTAGAACAAGAACTGGACTTAAAATTGAGGTAAAATTATAGCTTTGCAGTAGCTGTGTGGGCATGCATGGTAATGCATTAGGCAAAATATTGCACAAACATGGAGACAGAAAAAGTCACATGGGGAGAAAGCCATGTCCTCTCCAGAGAGAGCGGATTGAAAGCACTTACATGAGTGATTTACATCAGTGGGAAAGCACATGACAACAAAGCTTTGTTTTTCTACACTGGATGTATCCATGCAGTATACTGAATCAGTGTGTGGTGTTTTTAACTGTAGTGCTTAACTGGCTTATAGGGGCAACATTTCTTAAAATGATTTAAGATATGTGTGGTCTCCCAGAGTTTGGAGAAACTGTGTTTTACTCTTGTTTAGTTTGCACATTTAATTAAATGTGAGCATAAGTGTATGTCCACAGAGTCGGAACAACAGAGTTTTCCTTTCACCCTGACACCATAGTTCACTCACAGAAGCTTAACCCCTCTTAAAAGTTTTACTAAAAACATACTAGTGTGTTTTTGTATGTGTCTAAGCAGAAGGCTATTTTTTCTATGCTTTTTCTGTGTTTAATGATTCATGTGTAAAATTAGAAATAAATTGCAATAAACTACATCTCTCTTAACTCGCTGCTCTCCATACTTTGTGATGCACAGGGTGCTTCTATTATGTTTGTTATTATTCATATTTATACAAGTGCTTTTGTGTAAATCAAGAGTTCCCAGAACAGAGCCAAGGTTTGTTTTAATCTGTCAGTGCAGAGGAAAAAATATGGAATGAAACCCAAAAGCCACAAAGCCCAAAGTGCAATGAGCAAAGCTTCAGTGTTAAAACTAAACAAAACTGTGACTACAATCTGCATTACTTATTTCAGGCTTTATTTATTAATCATAGCTTCAGCAGAGATGGATATGGAGATATAAAGATATGGATGTTAAAAGGCTTTCCTGTTGTTTCCAGGCTATTACTTTGATCCATTTATTGGTCCCCAGTTTTGATGTCTAGAGAATTACTCACTTGACCTGTTAGACCAGCACTCTCTTTGACTTACACCCCGACAACACTAAGTAAAAAAGTTTACATGAATAGGAAAGCACAATCAAATCCAAAAAAGGAAAAAGGAGGGGATTGTTGCCTTACATCTTGTGTAGATTTATTAATTTTCTCACCCGCACTATCAGCTGTTCCTCAAAGCTATCAATTTAACCAGATTGAATGATCTTTTACATCAGCAGAAAAACAGGAATAACATCTTTACATTTTACTGTTTTTCACCCTAACCATTCTCGCTTGAGATTTCTCACATATAATAGTTGTCGGACACCACATAGGGGGAAAAAAAAAGTTCTGCCAGATGTTGTCGAGAACCAGCTACAAGGACTCCCAAACCAGGGCTGTGAGAACAAAACGGAAGACATTCTCACAGCCCTGAGAGATAGAACAGAGTTCTTTGTTCTTACAGAGAATGTAACAGCCTTTAACATTTACTGGTGGTCACTTAGTATTTTTTTTCTTGGGTGCCATGTTGGTTTATTACAATTCTTCCAAGCTGAGCGAAGTTTTACCTCCACTGAACGTAGTAATGTAGGCTCAGAAGGGATCTATAATTGACATTTTTTGGGGCCAATCGGAATCTCGGCCCTTGCTTCACAATCTTGACACACACTCCGCCAACCTGAGCTTGTCTTTAGGGCCTGTCATGCGACACCTGACCGTCTGGAAACTAATGGAAATTGGATTTGAGGTAAGTCAATCTTTTTGGAGCAAAAACAACAGATAGTTGCTTGCTTGATTTATATAACATTAGCTGGCGCTTTTTTCACACAGTTACAGCTTCGAGCAAAATGGCTAATGTTAGGAAACAATACAAGCGGAGCTGATGCTGGAAATTCCATTAGCAAGATAGCAAACTTTCTAGCCATCTAACGTTAGTTAGTTGTAATGTTAATTCCAGCATTGTCTGACTGTCTTGCTAACTAAAGTTAACCATTTAGCTTGCTAGTATTTTAGCTAGCCAGCTGGTAACCTTACAGTAGGCTTATCATTAGCCACTAACTTTAGCCTGGTGCTCTGCCCTGAGTTCTGGCTACTAGGCACTCTGAGCTACCCTGAATATTCCTTACAGAGGTTGATGTGTCCAATTGCTTAGGTTGCCAACTATCCCATCCCTTATTTTTGTCTAAATTGGATTTTCCCGTACGGGATGTCTCTTGTCCCTTATTCTGAGAGCTGCTCGTTAACTCAGTGGCGCGCGGTGGGCTGTCTGACGTCAGACATCATGCAGCAGGAGAGCAACACTGGAGGCACTACCGTATTTTCCGGACTATAGAGCACACCTTAATATAAGCCGCACCAACTAAAATTTACATAAAACCCGCACCGGACTATAAGCCGTCGGTATCCAGGCTGAGAAATAAGATATTTACATAGAAAGATTTTGTACCATAAGTGTAATTCATATACCTGAACTGATTGTTTCCCAACAGTGCCTGTAACACGGCAGTAAAAGTGCTGATCAAACAGAACAGCCTGTCTCGTTTTTGCACTTCCTGCTAGAGCGACCACCTGAGGGCTGAAGAAAAATTCATAGAAAAGCCGCATCTCTGTGTAAGGCGCATGGTTTAAAGCGTGGGAAAAAAGTAGCGGCTCATAGTCTGGAAAATACGGTAATCATCTCCTGAGACTGATCCGGTGTGGGACATCATCCCATAATTGAGCCATGTCTGAAATTTAAAAGGATGAGTTCTTATAGTCGAATGATTGATCATTTATTTAATATATAGTAGTATCAACCATTATAAACATTATATTTATGTCCATTTAAAGAAAAAGTCAGACTAATGGATTAATAGTTAATAAATAAATGTTCAGAGAAAATGTTTATTTTTAAAATATTAACTTTAAAAGTTACATTAAGTATAGTCTCAATGTATTTAGTTAATATTTTAAAAATTCATTGTTGCTCGACACGATCTGCTTTAGTTACTGGTGCTACTGCCGTGTGGTAGATTAACTAGTATCTCTTTAACTGAGTTAAGTGATAACAGAGTCATAACTAAGTTGTGCGCATACCATATTTTGTTATATATTTTCTCTTGTATGTTAAAAAGGGGTGCATGTTATTACAGCTTTATGGAGCCTAATTAACAGAGCTTTATATGCAATAATGTTGCACAATAATCATTATTAATTAGAGTGTTCATTGGTAATAAAGCATTTTAAGCTTTAAGTATAACTAAATGCTTTTTTAATCACCCCTTTACTAAAATCACTGACACAAAATAAAACACATGGCTCTCAGGAGCTGTGGGTGGTGTCCCTTATTTTCACTTTTGAAAGTTGGCAACCCTAGCGGTCGCGCGTTAGGCAGTCCTTCATGGCAAGTGAACCGATGGATGCAAATATGAATATTTACCGTTGCTTTTTTTTTTAACCCTATATTTTGCCTCTGTGGAGGTTAAATGTCTCTGGTGGGATAATTAAACGGTTCTTATCTTAGATTCTCCAGTATGGTGTAGACCAGAGCCTGCCAGAGTTCACAGGTGGAGGTGATGCTGTCAGCTGGTGGGCAGATGTCTTTCAAACGGGAAGATACCCAGCGCTCACCACAACAGTACAGGCAGCATTGTCCGTGTTCCATGGGCCACAGGTAGAGTCATCATTTAGTTATATGTCGGAAATCATCGACTCAAAGTGGCAGCATGAGCATCAACACTCTTAACACACATCAACACACCATGCTGACCCGAAAGAAGATGACAATAGAGATGTTTACCAGAGCAGACATGAAGTATGAGCCAGTAGATCAAAAGATGTTCCAAAACATCCTGTCAGCTGGAAGCAAGGACAAAGCCTTAACAAAGCAGAAAACCTTGGAGATGGAAAGATGGAGGGTGTTCGACTGCCAGCAATCCACAAGCACTGCCACAGCCAGAAGAACCAAGGCAGAAGAGGAGGCTCTGGCCAGAAGGAGGCATGCGGCCAAACAAACAAAAAAAACTTGCTTTCTCTGAGTAGTTTGCAGGTCTGACACTGATTATGATATGACAATTAAAGGAAGATGGTTGTTCTGTGATGGGGAGCTGCAGCTAAGCTAGCATATATTCTGTAAAATGTAAAGCCACATAATAAAAAATAAATAAAAAAAAGTTTGATATTTAGGGAAATAATTGTCTTTTTGTGAAGATAGTGATAAGAAGACTGATGTACACAAGGACTCCTCACAAGTCAACATCTTAACAGGTTAACATCTCTTTATTAGACAACCTGAAAACAGAGGAAGGATGTTACTGGTAACGGTGGTGTCAACTGGAGATAAGGAAACCTTGAAGCCAGGAAGGAGCGGGCGTGAGTCCTCTTGGTGTGTATGTTAAGGTCCGGCATGGAATGAACCTGGAACTGGGAATATAAGGACTGGGAAGATAATGGGAGACAGGTGTGACTAATTACGCTTGACTTGAGTGAGGATCAGGGACAGGTGTGGAGGATCAGGGGAGCACTGACTGAGGACTAGCAGGACAGGATGTAACAACTGATGCCCATTTTAACAGCTGATCATTACTGTGTATGTAGATTTAGTCTTGCCAGACTGTTCTCCCAGTTTTTAGTAGAGTGGTCATAATGCTCAATCAAATCATCAAAGTTAATGTTAAATTATAGGTGAAACTGTTATGCAAATGCAGGGGCAGACTAGTCCAAAAACTGAGCCCTGGCATTTTGGACCTGCCTATAAACAATCATGCACACCAAAAATCTTTGTATATCAACTGTGCAACTCCTTTAAACCACTAAACCTATGCAATGAGTTAAACAATGAGAGTAGACAGGCTAAATATTTCCCAAAACACAAATCTTAATAAATAAAAAAAATATTTCTGATATTGTTCACAAACACCTACACAGAAGCTGCTTCTAATGCATGTTGCGTAGCCGACTATCAGCCCACAACCAAATACAAACAGGCTAATCAAGAGAATCAGAAAGCGGCTGACTCACTGCTAATGTTGATGAATCCTGTTCTCAATTTCAATGAGAATAAAATGATTTAGTTGAGGAAGACATAAAAAAAAAAAACCTAAATTTAAGATCTACTGTTTTACCCAGTCACAACCAGTTAACCAGAAGTTCTCCTGCTGGAAACACTGACGTCATCAACTAATTTCATAATGAGACAAACTAATGTGGCAATTAAACAGCTGTTTGACTTACATGTTATCATCACATCATCATAGCTTTGTAAACAGCTAGTGTTTCCTGCTAACTACCTCATGATTTAGACTTGCTGGGTGCATTAGCTCTCTTTAATCAGGACCATACCTCGGTGATGTAAAAGCAGTGCAGCTTACCACAGGTTCTACCATCATCATCATCATCTACAGTAGCTAATGAAGGTCCTGCTGTGGCAAATATGTTCATCATCTTTGAACATGTCTTTGGACGTCTTTTTTTTTTTTTTTATTGCACCATTTCTCTACACCTCCTTCCTATTTCCTCTCCTGTCGTCCTACATCTAGCTTCATCCACCAGCACAGCGCCAAAAGGGGTTTAAAGTATCTGATTGGTTTAGCCTGGGTTCAGTTAAGAACAGAACAAAAGGGCTGCAAATCCGTGTTTTTTGCAGGCCTGTGATCAGGAAAGAAACTTTTGTGCTGACTAATTTGATGAATGAATTACTCATGCACAGGGACCAAAGCAAAAGGAGGTGATGTTTAATAATTTTAGGGAACTGGCCCATTGTTAGTTGGGCTGCCAATCTACCAACTTTTATAGACCAGTCAGACCAATAAATAAACTGTGTCAGCCCCCCAAAATATGTTGGGCCATTGAAAAAAATGTCCAGTGGTCGTCCCTTGAAGCTCAGTACTCCTTGAATACTAAATTACAACATTTTAATCTTTCTCAGTGCTTGGTGTGTGTGTATACATGTGTGTGTGTGTGACTGTGTGAAAGAATTTGAGTGTTATTTTTAAATGTAATTTCACTTTGACGTAAGTGAAGGCTTATTTTATATTTTTTTTATTGTGCATTAACTGAAATATGCATAAATGTTTTTAATCATGTAAAGCACTTCAGATTTAGCACTCGTAGATGAGGATCTGAATCTAAAAGTCAGATCTGTGAACAAGTGAGAGCTGTAATCAAAGCAAAAACTGAAACCAATAAAACAAACAATACCAATTTTTCTTGCATTTCAGTATGTCTGAATAAATGGAGGTTTAGTCTGGAGATATACTGTAAATAGAAATTTTAATATCCACCAATGATAATATTTTCTTTTTCTTTTAAATTACTTGATCTGTCCTGATACGACCAAGCTGAACATATAACAAATCTTTGGAATCAAAAGCAAGAAATTCCTCTTTTCTTTAACTGTAGCATACAAAGACTAATGATTTTTAAGTAATTCTGCAGATGTGGCTGCTGAATACGTCAATGCCAATACAGAGTAGTGTTTCACTGAATGAAGACAAATCCTCAGGCCTTTTAACTAGTGCAGTAGCATATCTTCTCCAGATGTGCATCGCCAGTTACAGAGAAACACTGTTCAATTATTCACCAACACTTCAAAAGACTTTAAAAAGACAGACTTATAATTTTAATTTCACTCATACCCTGGTATGAGCCCTTTGGGCCTAGATAATGATAATAGCTAGTGACTGAGGGTGAGTATGTGGGTGGAGTTGGGTAGGTCAGGCAAGATTAATTGTTGAGTATGTAAATTTCATTCGTCACATGCTGATCGATGTCAGTTTTAATTGAATTAAAACAATGTGAACTCTGGCATGCTTGGAGTCTAAAAGGACAGCTGGTGAATGGTAATGAAGTGAGGGTGGAGAACACTAGAGAGAAGGGAGGAGAGAGGGGGCAATGATAGAGAAGTTAGAGGGAGAGAGATTAGTTAAGGACAAAAGTGATAGTTGACCTTTAACTAATGAGCCCTCCTTTTCAACTCACTGCTGGCAATACTGTTGTTTTATGAGTAACTAGGTTGCTCTGTAAATTTATAGGCTTTAAAAGTGTGTGAACATGCCCCATAGATATCCTCAAATCAGACCTTCTGTACACTGGATATGAGAGGGTTGTGACACACTATGGGTTATAATACCCGTCTCACATATTAAAGTGCTTTTACAATGTGTGCTCCAGCCTCCCAAGGGTGTGACTAATGCAAGTGTACTATATACAACCACATACGTGTGGGCGAAGCTAGGGAAAGTCCACTGCTAGAATAACACTTATATCAGGTGTGATTTTATCATCAACTCTCCAAGAACATGTACAGTAGCTGGGGTTGAGCAGGACAATAACAGGTCAGCAAGCTGCAGGCTGCTGTTGTGCATTCATAGATACCTCAAGCATACAGACTTCAAGATGGAGAGGGTTTTGGTTGAGAGTAAACCCATCTCTTTTTCTCACACCACACTTTTTATTTCTACCCACTCTTTTTTCTTCTGTCCGCTTGCTAAGATAATATCAGCGCTAATCGCTGCCTCTTCCTCCATCTATCCTCCTTCAGCCCGCTAGTTGAGAAGGGAAACAGATGGAGGCAGTATGGATGCTACAACCCTCTTATCTTGTGACTCAGCTGACTACTTCTGTCTTTTCTTACATCAGCTGGCTAGGTAAGTTAAGGTATTGCCTTAAAAAAATAATAAATAAATACATCGCATGGTCACGTTCAGGCATGTGCACACAGGCAGTAATGTTTTATAAGGCCATGAAGTGTTCATGCTCCTGAAGGTGACCCTACAGAAGAAGAAGCTTAAGGAACCTTTTATGGCAATGAGACGATGTCCTGGATCACCTCCCCATACGTCAGCTCCTCATTACACACACAAATGTGTAGCCACACACACACTTTTTTTAACACACATACATTCACACCACATGTGCAGTATGCATGTTGTCCCATTTCAAATGGAAGGTACGGCCCAGAGAGACAAGGGCAATCAGGTTATGGTGAAGTCTGATGGATGAATCTTTAAATTAAGCTTAGTCTGCTGAAGACGTTCAATTCATCCATAATAATACCTTCCAGTAAGCACAGAATATAGCACACCACCACCACCACCAGTAAATACATAAATACAATAAACTATAAACTGTCACATATTTTATTTCACATATTAACATATTTATTCACAATGTGAGTTTCTCAAGTGTAACCCCTCTCACTGTGGATGCTCTATAAGCGGTAATGTAGGTAGACGATTCCTTTCTTGCCCTCAATTTCCTTATTCCCTCTTCACCTTCAATTCACTGTGCCAAATGGTACATTTACATTGGCCATAACCTCAATCACCATGCTTGCAGGCAATGCTGAATGTGCAAGCAGACATTTCTACAGTGAGGGGATGCAGACAGAGGTATAATGGGAGCAATAGATAAAAACCCACGCCTAAGGCATCCATCAAACCAAACGACTCCATTACAGTAAGTCCGACAGAGGCAAACGGTAATGTGCACTGTGATAAACACTGGGATAATAGTCTGTTTATAGTCTTGGACACACTGTTTCTGTTGGGAAACACTGGCGAAGAATACAGATAAGATACAGGAGCGCCAACCTCTATCATTTTCACTCTTTCCATCGCTTCTCCCTCTTCTTTCCTGTTATCAGTCACTTTTACTCCCTTGTTCTCTTTATTCTTTTGCGCTTTCTTTGTATAATATTTTATTTTTCACACAACACAGAAGGAGCTGCAGCTTTTATCCAGTGTTATACTATTATAGCATTACCATCACAGTGGAGGGCTGAGGCTGAGAACCATAAATATTTAGCAAAAACGATTCAGATATGCAACAACAAAAAAAAAAACCAAGACATATAGCACCGGGTTGTCATGCAAATACAACTTTAAAAAGAAGAACACATAAATATGCAGAGATAGGGTGCCCACACTGCACATACAAGTATCAGTTAATCGCAGGTGGATTGTGGTTTCGGCGGAGGTATTGCTTTTCATGTCTCTAAAAGCAGGAAGGGGTAAACAGAAATGTAGACTAATCTTTCCACATTCTGAATTCCTCCAAGGAACCAGGAAATAGAAAACCTGCTGCAGCTATGAATCAATTATAAGAGTACATAAAAAGGCACTTTCTTTACAGATGGGAGGTAGAGGTGAAAGTCTATTGAGGGGAAAAGAAAAAAAATCTTCCCATCTGTTGATAGCAGTACTCCTGTTCTCAATACAAGGCTGTGGCTCCTTGTCTGCACATGCTCAGGATGATGCAACGGTGTAAGGAATTTGAATGCACCATTACAAAATATAAAATAAGGTGATGGGTCACTTTTTATTTTATATTCTTGTTAACCTGAAGAAGATTTGTAATCTATCAGCTGGTATCTAGATCAGCAGGATAAGCTTGACCCCATGTTTGTGCCAATAGGTAAACCCCTGTCACAAGTCTGACTTCAGCTCAGAAAGCAGCTTCTTAATTTTATTTGTAACGAAGGCCATTGAGCAGGATCACTGCTTTAAACACACACAAACACTCACACAATCTGTAGCAAGCCAGGGTCAAAGTAAAGGTTACTGCCTATTGCACTATATTCTACATCAGTTAAACTTTATGACCTCCTTCATCCTTTTGGCCTATCAAATAAACTACAGCATTAGCTCTCAGGTCTTAAACATAGTTCGGCCTTTTATGCTTACTGTCCAGGCAACGGCGGTTTTAACAGGATGTGATAAAATGTGGATAATCGCACGCCCACTTGAAGAGATATTAAAAGAAATGAGCCCAAGATCAGAATAAGCTAATCTGATTTTTAGAAGGGTACAAGGGCTGTAAAAAGAAGGTACCCCACTGCTGTAGTAAGGTGAAATGACGAGAGAACCCCCCCCCCCACACACACACACACACACACAAAATATAAAGAAATCAGATCTTGATGGTTTTTCTGCAGCAATAAAGCTGAGGAACATGACAGGTAGTCAATAAGAATTTGATCCGCTTTTGTTACTGATGCTTGTTATTTATTTATTTATTTATTTATTTATTTATTTATTTATTTATTTATTTATTTATTTATTTATTTATAAT
>JBAMHW010000014.1:11561636-11579249 GCA_037177495.1 Rhadinocentrus ornatus | reverse complement strand
AATAACGCTCTTAAACGGTGAGGCTCCAGTAGAGCACTACTCAGTTGCTTGTAATATATTAGCACACCACTAGATGGAAGTAATTCTTGCACACCGCGGTTTTAAAGAGCACAATATGTTCTTTAAGTTATTGCAGGATTTGGTTATTACACAAACACATAGATGAAATATACAAATACCTGCAAATGTCTCGAGAGAAATCTGGGAACTGATTCTGCTTTTGACAATTTAGTACCACTATATAAATAACCAATGAATAATTATAAATGAGATATAAATTAAATTGAAAAGTATGTAAATTAAAATTGAAATGTCTGGAGGAGGGCCTGACCAGTGAATAAGCTGGCCCTACCCGTAGCGCTGGGTCTGATTTAGGTTTATGCTTTAGCAACCTATTTGAAAATAGTCCTTGAATTTAATACATTTAACTCATTATTTGTACAATTTTTGTGCGGAAAATAAAACAGACCTTTCTTTTTTTCAGATTCAGGTTTGAAGTTGAATAACATTTTGGATTAAAAGGAAACATTTTATTTGTTAATCAACTGAATTAATCCTGAAAAATATAGTTTTTCCAATATCTGCACAATCAGTGTAGGTTTAGATTTTTCCTAGAGTGTGGTAAAGTATCCATGCTCTTGTATTATTAGAAGCGGAAATGTGGACATAGAGAAACAAAAATAGAGAGACTGACAAGTGAAACTAATGGAATGTGACATATGGTCTGCAAACCATAGAAGCATCATGTCTGTCTGTCTGCCATTCAGCAATTACAAAACTGCCAATGAACATCTCAATGCCAGACTTGGAATATACTTGGTATACTTGGAACCCAATTGCTCTGGCTTTTCTAGCTGCATGTTGGATAGTTGTGCTGACTGCCCAAAAAAGTATTAAGTCCAAAGAAGCAGCAATTAATTTATATTTTGTTTCGTATACAATCTTGTTAACAAGTTCTAAAAAGAATAATCTCTTTTCCTGATTGCAGTCAATAACAATTTATTTTCATTAGCGTGCATAAAAAGCAAAACAAAAAGGACTGATATAATGAATGACATCAGGTAAAGATATGTTCTGTAAGAGGGAAAGATAAATTGTGCAAAAATAAGGGGAAGTCAGCTGCAAAATTTCTGCAGCAACAGATTAAATGAAAGAAGCCTAAAACAATGAAGCTAAGATGGCAAATACAGCTTAAAAACAGACTTAAGCTGCAGCCGTGCCAAATGCTACCATTTTTTCTACAAAACAAATCTACCCACAGGTATTAATAAAGAAACCCTGAACCTTGAACCTTGAACCTTGAACCCAAAGCCTAACTTATTTAAACTATTTCTTTCTCCATATTATGGTAGCACTAGTCTACTTTGAATACCAAAGACCATGACTTTTCTTTATAGAAATACAAAGATATGATAATACAAGCTGCAAGATCTACAGACAACAATACAGTATTATAAAAACCCAAAACGTTATCTTCCAAAGCATTTTATCGTGGGACAAGGGTAAACTGATTAATGGGAATAGCACAAGTTTTCCCTAGTGAGACGGTAGCCAGTTGGGCAAATAAACCTTAAAAGATAAAAAAAATTTGGCAAAAAAAGTAGTTTAAAATTGATTGGTATTGGGTCAGTATCTTGTTACATTGTTTTAAAACATCATAACTTTAAAGGTCTTAAAACTCCTATGAAGCCGTCTTAAAATAGACATTAGTGTGCGCTGTCCTTCAGCTATGTATGATGCCGGATGAGAAACCATTAAACGTTCAGCCCAATTCTAAAAAAAGAAAGAGACAAAACTGGCTTTTCTAGAGTTAAAAAGAAAGAAAATGAAAAACATAAAGTTGACTTTAGAGAATGATGGTAATCCAGCATGCAGGAGCTTCTGAAGAGGGTCTACTAAAGGAGGAAATACTCACAATTTTACATGTTTAGGAGCATATCCTATCACTCTTTGTTAAATAAAAATAAGACCATCTTGAAATGAACATTTGCAAGCTTCTATGAGAGTTAACATTTCCTAGTGCTGGTGAAATGTGTAGTATTCTTTAGGCTTTCTGAGGCATTTAACATGGCTTATTAATCAGCTAACATCAGCTGCTTAACAGTACAAATGTTACTTCACAGATGGAGAAGATCAGAGAGGTAGTAATTGTCTGTGAAATTGGTGCTTTTACTTTGATTCTATAATTAAATTTAGCTGGTATCACTTATATTCTTGTATTTAAGTCTCCCACTGTCATATACATCTGTTCAAAATCACAACGTTTTTGTAAAATGGCTTGCTGGGTGTCTGGTAGCTTTGCTGACTTAGTATTGTTCAGAGACAGACCATGAGTGTGCATGTGTATGAATTACACATAAGCCACTTGTACCAGCCTTATTTGTAGGTATGCATCAACACCTAGATAACAGGTTTAAGCATCGTATATTTGCTAAATCACATGGGCCACGTATACATGTCTGATCCGGTATGATACATAAATCTTTACTGATTTTTAAAATATTCTACATGTTATAAAATTAACAAGATTGTGTTTGATGGAAAAGCAGCAATTCAAAATAATACATTTTAGACCTTTTGCCATCATATCACAATACTGTGAAAACAATGGTCCTTTTTGCTTCAGGTTATCAGAACCTCATACTGGCATTATTTTAATTGAGCTTTGTTAAGCTGTGTGGTTTCTGAACTAGAAGGCACAGAAGTGACAGGGGGCACTCAGTGTAATTGGCTATGGTCTACCAAAAGGTTCCACATACTGCTATGTCACAGATAATAACTTTTTCCTTGTCAGTCTGTCCTTTTGTTGTGCTTCTGTCTGATGCTACTTCTGCTGACAGCATTCAAAGTGACATGGCTGAAACAGACAGCAGAGATGAGGACAGATGTAATAAGACAAAGTAGCCAGAACATCCCCCAGAATTAGACACCCCAGTTCATGTTGCATCAGTGATGTAATAAGGCTAATGAAGATGACAAGTCTTATCCGGTTTTGCTTGAATTTTGGTTAAATCAGCTGAGGTAGTAAATTACAACACAGGGAATATGTATGAGACATGAACTAAGACACTTCTTGCTCTTCCACAACTCAGATCTTTTCAGGATTGATCAAACAAAAACTGCAACAATAGCTGCTTTTCCATTACTCCAAGAATTGCGCAAAACATAAATATATCGCTAAAAAGTTTTTACGCTCTCATGAGGTGGTTTTTCAGACGTGGCAAATATGGTATATTGCAAAAGTGTAATGGCAACACTTTTTTCGCATTAACATGTGCCAAGACGTGAGGTAGCGGGTCACATGACCAACTCATTTAAAGTAAAATTTGTCAAAATTTTGGAAGTATTGCTGCTATTTTGCAAGAAACTGTAATGGAAACACAGCTAATGATTCACCACCTGAAGTAGAAACTGGTTGAAATTACCCCATTAACTCTGCCTACCTCATTAACAGTAAAGTCTACTCTAAAACTTTTCTTTTTTTTTTTAACCTCCATACTATATAGTAGTATAAGCTATGAATGCTATTTCATGTGTAGTAGAATGAAGCATATTAATGGCTTCAAATTTGATAGGAATAAAGATCTATTAACATTTAAATGACATGTAAATGGCTGACCATTTACAGCCCCTATGTTTTGGATTCTATTCACTGTATTACATTTATTCTTCTTAGAGGATCAAGCGAGCTATTTGAGTCATTTGAGATGAGCAAAACAGAATTTTTTAAAAATATGATCACAAACCATTTTTTTAAATAGTTCATTTTGTAACTTGCTGCTCTGGAATGAAAGACCCCCAAGTCAAGACCCCCTTACAAAGTCTTTTAATGCAGAGAGGGCCATCCTTGACCAATTTTTTCTTACTCAAGTTAGGCTGTGTCTTAGGATTTCCATCTAATCCATTGGTTAATGTGTTAATTGAGAAGAATCTGATGTCTTGATTATGTAGTAAAAACTACTGCTATTTTCGTCTTTGTAATAATTTATGTTTTTAGGCATCATTCAATCCTGGAGATGTTTATTCTTGTCCTTCTTTTGGCTAACAATCAATTTTTCCAAACGCTGGCTGTTAGCAGAAATGACCAATGTCTGTATGTATGTATGTATGTAACATAACCTTACATAGACCCCCAGTAATAAGACTATGGCTCAAAATATTCCTCAACCTGTTTTTACATAAATACGGTTTACAACCCCCTTCACATAGCTAAACAGAAGCTGTACATTTCTGCCTAAAGCTTAGCTAATTTGCCTGCATATAGCATCAGTGGGGAAGCAAATCTTCCTGTCATAGTCATACTTTCTGCCAAAGTTTACATTCACAGACCGAGTCCTTGCACTTCACTTAACTTGACTCCTCATCCACAGCACTGCTAGGCACCACTGACTTTATGAGAAATCTTCACAGATGATTCACCAGTCGTAGAGCTGGAGCACTGTAAAGCTATAACAGCGTCAATTCTTACCACTTCCTACTTTCCAATGTTTCCACTGTAGCAATGAGCCTTACCTTTGACCTCCTTATGTAGTTAGTTCTTATTAAACTTTTTAAAATATATGTTTTTCTTCTTTTCTTTTTTTTACACTCTCTTTCAAACGTTTGGACACTTTAATTTAATTTGCTCCCATTAAATTTAATGGGAAAGGGTATCCAAACTTTTGACTGGCACTGTATGCTATAGTTTGACACTATTTAAGTTTATATAGACTAATTAGATTTAAATAACTATGTTTAATTTTTAGTCTTCTGTTTTGTATTTTTTTAAATTACACAATTCTTTAAATAATGCACTACCCATGAAGCAAAATTTAAAATTCTGAGATATGTATAGAAACAGTGTATATTTGAAAACATAATCTAATGTTTTTTTTAGATGTTAGTTATACTGCAGTGGTTGTATTTAATTATATATATAGAGAGAGAGAGCTGACCACCAGACATCTATTCTAAACCAAAGTCCTCCTCATTAATTTAGCCTAGAAAAATAAATTATTACCATCTCTCTGCTTGTGTGTATGTTCACAATTGTAATTCACGTACCCTATATTAGGGTACAAGAATTAAATCAGATCTTCCATTTCTCCGCAGCTTGCTTTGATATTTTGTGTTCCTGATGTTATCTCCTGTGCTTGCAACAGTAAATTGTGCTGTAATGCAAAACAGTTCTACGTTAAACTACTGAACCTACACCTGAGGACCGCAGAAAGGATATCACACGATATAACGGAAATGCAGTAAATCTAATTTCTGTTGGTGGGTGGCGATATTTGCATACATATTGGCAGAGTAATTTCAAAGGCAACATGAAGGTTTGAGAGATAAACCAAAAATAATACTTAAAGTGAAGAAAATCCTCAAATGTGAGATTTACCTCACAGAAACCAAGCAAGTGCCTGGAAAAAAAAAAAAAGGCACATATATTTTTGGCTAACTAACTATAAAAGTATTATAGGCTAGAATAAGAACAACTATGCAGCTCCGTCTCAGAAGTGATTTATGGACAAATCATAAAAACTTTCAAGTTTGCTTGAAGGTGACAGAACTTGTATTGTTGCATACAGAAACCAGGGTGGGTTTGTTGCCCTTGACCAAGTTCAGCACAGCTCATTCAGATCCTTTTAATAACTCTCCAATTGACTTCAAATTAACCAGAACCCGTTATAGAACAGAAATTTCCCCTGTTGTGTGCGAAAGGGTGTCACTGAGACATTAGCTTTTTGACTTCCGTCTCTCTCTCTTTCCCTTGCTCATCCTTACTTCCTTTCTCTTGATAATAAAAGGGCTCTTTTTAAGGAGAACAGAAAGCTTGTCAGGATTTGGCCAGCTGGAGAAAGTCATTTGAGGCCCAAATTGATGTGCTTAGGACTCTCAATAGTATCTCTCCAATACTGGGGGCAGGATAAGAGGGAGATGTGGAGCTCTGGATATTGTTCCTCGTAAATGGCTCTTTATTTCATAGACAAAGTTGGGAAATGAACAGTGCTGTTCCTGGTTTTGGCTGTACAGGGAAGGACGACCATGCGTTATATAGAACACTAAGAAACAAGATCCTCTAATAACTTAACGACTAAAAAGTCTCTGTGTCTCCTACATCATGTACAGTTTTACTAGCAATGAGAACACATGCAAATAAGGTTCCTATAAGTTATAGTTTAGACATCATGTTGACAGGGTGTGGACAGGCTACATGGACATGAATCCATGCAGGCTGACTGGCTGAAGCATGTCCTTTAAGGCATAGGCAATTTTTGCCTATGCATTTGTCATCTGGGATTTTGTATTAAACAACTAACAATTCATCCTTTCTGAGCGTATGTGTATCCATGCGCCAGTGTTTTCCATTGTACAGCCATGATCCCTGATATTCAGGCTGAGCTGTCACTCTGCTAATCTCCCCCAGTAGAAATACAGCTTGGAAAATGTCATCTGAACATTGCGAATTGTGTTTACACTCACTGCAGGTTTCATCGCTCCTAATTTGACAAGTCATTATCACCCATGCTCTTTT
The DNA here is from genome assembly GCA_037177495.1 of Rhadinocentrus ornatus. Lineage (NCBI taxonomy): Eukaryota > Metazoa > Chordata > Actinopteri > Atheriniformes > Melanotaeniidae > Rhadinocentrus > Rhadinocentrus ornatus. Next base: position 11,572,738 of record JBAMHW010000014.1, on the reverse strand, counting down.
CCGCTTCCCTCTTGTGTCCAGAGACACAAAAATAAAGAGAAGAAGTAAGAATAAAGCAAGACAAGGGCAATAAATTCAACTCACAGGCAGACACAAGCTCTCAGTAATTAAGTAATCCAAAAACCTGAGCTTTAGAATAGTGTGGATTTCGACATTTTTATTATAACATCCATAGGTTATTCTGTATCAGATATCTGTAAACTTCACATCCTTCAAAAGTCATTAAGGCCTGCTTATTTTTTAAGATGGCAAAAACTAGACAGAAAGTCCTCTTGGAGAAGTTTCTTGACCGCCTCCTGTCGAACCTACCTTGTAAATTATTAAGAGATTAATTTGTGTAATTATTGCACATTAAAAAAAATCAATTGACACATTAACTACTAAAAGCTACTATACCAGGTGAAAAGTCTGAGGCTAACGTCCATGTCATCAAACACGTTTTTTCTAGCTGACCCCAGATCAGCCCTGCTTTCCAAGCTCAAGACGTCTTTCCAAGAACTTAACAAGAAATTGATAGAAGATAGAAACTTTATGCACTCAGATTTAAACTGATAACAGGAAGCTAAAGGCTAAGCTAGTTAAACTGGAGGGGCAAAGCAGACGCTGCAACGTTTAGCTAATTGGGCTCCCCAAGGGAATTGCAGGTCCAAAACCTACACAATTCTTTTTGAAACTTCAGCAAGAGGCTGTGAGTTAATCTTTTCTTCCCACCCAAACTGGACCTGGCTCACCGCAGCGTGACCCTCAAACCAAAGCCACGACTTTTTGTCCCCTGCTTTCACCACTTCCAGAGAAGGGAACGGCTGGTCTGGGAGGCTTGGGGGAGAGTTACAATGCTTAACCAGGGTCATTCATTCAGAGTTTATGAAGGCTACTCCTGGAGTTGCTCAACCAAATAAAGGAATATAAGCCATCTCTCCTCTGTGTTTCTCCCCCACATAACATTTTTATTTAACTCTATTTAATACAAGTTATTACTCATGCCATATGAAAAAATCTGAATTTGTCATCATCTTGGCGAATTAACCTTAATTTGGGCATGTAGGTGCTTTGTTGCAGCGGTTAACAGAGTCAACCAAAAATCCCTTAATCCTCCTTATTTTTGAAGAGTCTGACAGTTTTCTGGCCTTACATTTAAAGGATCCTGCAGGATGACTCATATGATATATCACACAATTAACCACTAGGTCATCGCATCTGGTTCACACTACTTACCAATGAACTGTAATTAGATTTATTAGTACTTGTATCGGTACTTGGTATTGGCAAGTACTTAAATGTAAGTACTTGTACTTGTACTTGGTTTGTAAAAATGTGGAATTGATGCATCCATATCCTAAAGTCATGTCTGAGTTAGCTAAAAACCTGTAAACAGCACTAATGACACAGAGAACAAACCTCTGACCAACAAACCCAAACAAATTCAGTTCCATCTTACTAGAAATGTTCTGAAAAAAAATCATCTTAACAGACCGTTCATGGACTGTTTGAATGTGTGTCCTCAGGGTGTCATGTTTTCACGGGCTTATTTCTGGGTTTTTGTGGTGTTTTTACTTCTGTCATGGTTTTGGTTATATTTCTGTTTTTGTCATGTTTAGTTTCTGTTTAGTCCATGGTTTAGGTTTTTGGTTTTGTCATGTGTAGTACAGTTTTCCCTTGTGTTTTCTGTCCCTGGCTCATTAACTCACCTGAATTGATTTTGATTCACTTCACCTGTTCTCAATTTGTTCCCGTGTGTGTGTGTGTATATATACCCCATGGTTTCAGTTCTTCCCGGTCAGATCCTTGTATGTGTTTTGCCCCTGTTACGTTTGGTTCCTGTTTTGGGGTTTTGTTAAAATAAACCTAGTCACAGCACAATTTTGCCTCCTGCCCGATCTGCCTTTCATTTGGGTCCTCACCACCACCACTACCCCTGGACACAGGGTGTGTGAATGAATCTTTCCAAGGGACTTCATTTCTGGAAAGCGTACAGCCTGGGGTGGTTTTCAAAAAACAAAAATAACACGCAGATACAGAGAAATGGGGTCCTAGGTAGACATAGCCAATAGCTGAAACATTTTACCTGTACCAATTGCTGCATATAAGCCCTATAACTCAGATTTGTGTTTTACTGTGATTGCATTCATGGAACTATCCACGGTGCTGGATTTTCATGGCCAAAATGCATGCCACTTTGAGGCAGAACAAACAGCATAAGAATTGTGGTTACTGTACTTGCCTCACTTAGCTGTCAAGTTAGTTGATGATAAACATGTATATATTCTGGTCATCAGTATGCATTTTTCATAATTTATCATGTCTCATTAAATACTAGGATGATTTATTCATCTGACACCTTAAGTATCTCAGTAATAGTGCATACATGAATATCTCCACATAACTCATTCATGTTTCTTTACTTGTGCCATATGTTCGAAGAGAGAAGATATCTTATTTTAATTTTCTAGAAATTACATACTAAGTCATACCATGTCTACAACACGAATGAAAGGAAATCATTTTTCTAAAACAAATCAAAAAGAAAGTACATCATGGCCATAATTGAATTTGAAATGTGAAAGAAAATGATGGGATAACAGTGGAACCAACAGAAAGAGAGGGTCAAAGAGTGAATGTTACATTCATCCATCCAACCATCACAGAGATGTCTCCAGTGAGGGAAAGCACTCAGAGCCACGGCAGTTCATGGCACACTGCCCTAAGCCCTTATCCAGGCACCTTTCTCATGACAGAAGAGCATGAGACTAACAAGTGCCATCTGAGACCAGTATGATGTGCAAGCAAGGTCTATCCATCATCATTCATGAGCATCTGATGATAGTTATTGACTGATGGCATGAACCCGTAACTGATATAATTCATTCTGCTGAAGTGTAACTAATGCTCTGTTGGTAAATGCCCCTAAATGTTTGCTTCTGTTTAATCATATCTCCTCTTTGTCTTTTTACTATCTTTCCAATCCATCTTTGTTATAAAGGTATGAAGCATCAATGAAACCTGACCTCTTCCATGAGTATCTTTCCCCTAGTTCCTTAGAATGACACCCTGCAGCTTACACCTATCATCAATCAACCTTCAGTCAATGGTTTGTTTATCCCCTTTTCACCCTTTTATTCAGCTATAAGATGCTTTATGTGAGTAGATGGACAAACAACAAATACATCATTAAATGTAACGACGCCAGAAAAGTGAAAAAAATTTGTAAATAAAATAATTCGATACAGAAGCAACACTGGAATCTGAAAACACACAAGAATAATTACAAAAGAAGCAAATTATGGGCTATCTACAGTTTGTGTTTCACCACTTGTTTTAAAGGAGAGTATAATTGAGCGTGTACTGAAGATAAAAGAGCTTTTCAATTAAGATGAGTATGAAGCTGGTTTATTAATAATGCAGAAATCATTACCCCATATCCGATTGTGTCCCAGTTAAAAGTCACTGTATATGTGCATATGTTTTTGCTTGCCAGCTTCTGCATGCAAGCTTTTCTCTATTACACAAGTAAAATGGATTTGTCAACTGACTTGGTGTCAATAAATCATCCCCCCCTTAATGGCCAAAGCGGAGAGGGAGGCGATATTACAGCTCCTAAGAAAACCTGAGCAGCTTGTGTTAAGTCCAGGTGCACGAGTACTGTATGCACTGCAGCAAGTGAAGGAGAGAAAAGAAATAAAAGATATAGAATAGACAGTGAAGAGTATAAGATTTGGCAGAACTGTCCAATGCGTTCCTCTAAAATATTCATGTAGCTGGAGAATTCTGTCCCTGATTTGGAGCCCAATTAAAGCATTTCTCTAAAAGTATAGTCTTTAGCAAGAGACAGGAAGGGAAGCAGCAGCAGTGAGTGAAAGCAGCAATACAGTACAGTAGAAATCAGTACCAACAAAACAGTTTTGCCCTTGATGCAACACTCTAAAAACACAAAATATTGCCCTCTTTGGCTGAGTGCATTGACCGCACAGACATTATGAATTACTGCATGCATTTAATAGAGCAACAGACGCCCAACATTAACCTGGCGGCCAGGAATTAAAGCAATCTCCTTTATGTCAAAAACTTCTGAATTATTCAGTGCAAAGCCAAAAAGGTCCTGGAGAGGGTAAGGCTTTTGGGTAGGCGCTTCTAAGACAAACAACACAGATGCTAACGTGCACTGCATTTCCAGTGGCATGTGCCACAGTCTCAGGAAGTCGGCTCATAAAAATCTGTAAATGAATGAGGACTGGTTTATGGGGATAAAATCAGCAGCAGAAATTAACAGAAATTATTCATACTAACAAAACATGGATTCCTCCTCCTTCTGCCTCAGAGCTTCTTCCTCTCCCTCTGCCCGGAGAGAAGGATGGGCAGTGCCTGTGCGGCAGCTTTAAATAGGAATTAGCAGCATTTCATTGTGATAGTGATTGAGTATGGGTCCCAGGGGTGGGTCTGCTCATTGTTACCCACCCTTGTAAATCTATAGTAATCCTCCCAGTGCAGGCCAGACACACACATACAGTAGGCACGCATAAATATAGTGCATACACATGAATATATTTATTAGACACGCATACACAGGAAAATAAATGCGTAAAAAATGATGCACTTATGTCTACTCAACATATAAGTCAGGCAAGAGCATGAGACCTTGTAAATCTGTAGTCTGGTTAAAAAAAAAATAAATAAATTTTCGCTCACATTTCTTACATATGGCCTTTATAACAACTTGTACCCTGACTTCTGATCTTTACAGTAACTATTGTTCCTACTGCTTATTTATTAACATTTGGCCTCCACCCACTCATCCGCCTACATAAGCACATGGTTGGTGGTTGGAAAGACACTGCAAGATAGCAAAACTTGTTCACTTATTTGCATAGTCAGGGTTCACCTGTTCACTCTGTGCTTACATATTTTCCATCTAGCACTGGTTTGTGAACTTCACTGAGCCCTGCACAAAAGATCACTGAAAAATCTTGATCAGTCGAGTTCGTCAAGCATTTCAGAGGGAAGAGAAGAAGCATCTATGATCTTTTCTCTGCAGTGTTCAAAAGAACTTCAGAGGCATTGAAAACATAATCAATTAATCCCTGCCTCTGCAGTATAAGGGTTTAGACACATAATTAGTATTCCAAGCTAACATGTAAAACTCCTCAGCCATCACAACTTAAACTCTCTATAGCTTGTGTTAAAAAAAAAAAAAAATAATTAAAAAAAGCTCAACACAACTAATAAATTAGCTGTAAATGAGTATCTTATTAGCTCAGAAAGGCAAACCTGGGACCGTTAGTTTTTAAAAAGAAAAGAAAAGTCCACAATAAAATGCATGGAAGAAGAGCAAATTAACTTGGGAAACACTAAGTGTTTAATACAGTTAGTGGTGAAATAAAAAGCCATTTTGTTTACTCAAGCAATACTCAAGGCTAGAGAAAGTCTGACACTCTTGTTTTGATATGATAAAGCGTAAAACCCTCAGGACTCCACAGCCTGAGTCGTCTTTGTCGTATTTTGCATTTTATGATGCACCATATATTTGCAGTAGTGAAAGGTCTGGACTGCAGGCAGACCTGTCCACCAACCAGAGTCTTGTACAATAAAGCTATGCTGTTGTAATGTGCAGCAGTGTGCTGTTTAGTATTGTCTTGCTAAAATATGCTAGGTCTTATCTAACAAAAAGAGAAGATGTTATCTGGATTGGAGCATCTTTTATGGTTTTACTCCAGAAACAAGTTGTCAGTTCCATAGCCACTAATGTACCTCTATACCATTAAAACATTAAAAACAAGCTGGATGAATCCTCTCCTCTTTCATACAGAATGCCTATGATTTACAAAACCGTGACTTGTTTCACCCTGGAAGAATTTTCCAAGTTGCCTCAGTTAATTTTAATGGAGCTTTAGTCCAGTAAGGGTGGTGGTGATCATGTTTACTTATAATTTCTTCTTTGCAAGATAAAGCTTTAAGCTACATTTGTGGATTTTTTTTTCAGCTGAGAAACTTAAAAAAAAGCTAAATCTAAAATCATTAAATCAGTTGTTATAATAAACTTCATTATGCAAAGTAACAGATAAAAGTAAAGAGGTTTATAAAGTAATATTTTCCTCTGAAATGCAGGGGAAAGTTTGAAGTAGCAAAATATATTCAAGTCAGAGAAACTGCTAAAAATGTGATTGACTAAATGGATTTTTAACCCTGAATAAAACATAATAAAAGCAACAAGAATTTTATGTCCGGTGGTTTGTGAATGGTTGTATTTGCTAACCCAACTTTCCCACCAATACGTTTCAGTGAAGGGAAATTTACATAAATATGTACACTTGTACTCTAAAAAAGTGAATTATAATGTATTCTTTCCAAATATATAAGAAAGCAATATAATAGGTAGTCATGAACTGCCCTCACTTTTATTTGCATGCACTCATCTGTGCCCACAAAGCCAGAGCGCGAGCCCACGCTGAGAAATAGTATCTGCAGCTCTCTCAGGCAAGCACTTTATATACTATTTTCATATTTAAGCCCACAGTGGATAAAGGCCCCTCTGGTGCACAGTAGGTGTTGTGGAAATAAATATTTTATATAAGAATATAATTGCATTTTGTGGCCCTGAGCACCCTACAAGACAATCTGCAATGCCAGTTTAATGGCTCCTTGCTGTATGTCTGGGTAGCACACACACACGCACACACACACACACACACACCCACATGCACACACACAGAAAAACACCTTACTATCTGGTTTATGGAATCAGTATTTGGGAAGTTCTTGCACATCTGTTAGCTGTCAGTCCACCAGATTTTTCTCAGAAGTACAGACAATGTATTTTTATATGTATGTACAGCATGTGGCCTGCTTTGTTCATGATTCTGAACACACTGAACCTCTGGCAGAGTCTGTGAAGCATACAGTTATGTCAAAGAGGACTGAGTCCACCCTTTCTGTGTCTGCTTACTGACCTGAAACATCTCATACATTCAATGTGAAGAGCTTTTGAATTTAAACATATGCACATACACAGACTTTTTTTTCTTCCTGTTAGTAAGGGATCTTTGTATCCTAAAAATATTGAGACAAGCTTCAAGAAACAGTACACACAAACAGAAACACAGGGACAACTAAATCCTGTTTGGGCTCCACTCCACAGAGCTTAAGTATCGTCCCCCACTGATGGCCTCACTGACAATCAGCAGTGCCAAAGATGTATAATCTGAGAGAAAGTCCTAATCAATATCTGCCAAAAGGATCCAGCACCTACCACTCAAATGAGGGTTTAACCCACTCAAACAGGAGCCTGGAAGTGCTTTATCAACCCTGGTGGAGAGCTACCAAACATGCCAAGCCCTCGGTTTTAATAGGGAATCAAAATAATCATCAGGGCACAGGCTGGCCTTGACTTTGTTTTTTATTTTGTCTTTGGATTTGATGGATAGTGTACAAAAGCTGGACCATCATCCCTTTCCATACACAGGGAAAGCACACAGATGGTCAGCCTGTCAAACATCCTGTTCTAAAGTTTGAGGTTTTAAACAAAAGAACTACATAATGCAGTCCACACTGAAGTTGCTAAAGTCAGTCTCTGTCCAAGCCAACTGCAGGGTTGCAGATGTCCACTGAAATCCCTTTAGGATTACCCAGTATGGTTGCGTGTATTGGTGATGCACAGTCACAGGGTGGGCTCAGTGCAGCATCAAACTCTAATATGGTTTTCTGCTGGCGCACAGCCAACATGTACATATGAATAAATATGAGAAAAAAAAAATCAAATAAATGAAAGGGACAGCAGGGAAAAATAATCCTGTTAAAGATCAAACAGCAGGCTCCCTTTACCCTCCTCTTTCCATTCTCTCCTGCCTCAATTTTTGTCCAATTTAAACCTATATTCTTTAGCACATCCATACTCATGCCATCGCCATCATCCTTCTTTTCTCTCACTTTTCTCACCCATCTTCTTGCCAACTGTATCCTTACTTTCAGTGATAATTTCTGCTTCTCCTCATCCTCTTTCCTTCCATCTTTTTTTTCTTTCTTCCCCCATTCGTCCATTTCCTTTTCGATTTCATGGTCAGCCATATCTTTAATCTTGCTCCTCTTCCTTTTGCCCTGTCCAGTGCTCGCTTGCTTGCTTTGCTTTCCTCTCTCCAGTGTAGAACAAAATGGAGATTAATGAAGGGAAGAAGATATGTCTGTCATCCGGACAGTCTGATGCAGTCACCACAGCCAGGAAAGTGCTGGATCTTTTGGCAATGTACGAGAAACTGTGCAATGACTAATCATACCACTGAAGCATGCATCCTTTTATATAGTAATATAAAGTATTTTCTCTCCCCTCGCTCTAATTTTTATCCTATCATTTGTAGAATATTCAGAGCACACCCCAGTGTCTCATTTCCTCCCTAAGTTTAAATCCTGACAACTGATGGCCACTCTCTGCTCAAACGCCAGTCAAATAGCTCTGATAAGCCCCCCAGGAAATTGACTTGCATTTTAGATCTCCTACATCACATTCTTCTACCACCCATCATGCCCTTGGTTAGAGGTCAGGCTGCTGTAACTAATCTCACATGCAAATTTGTGCATGTTACAGCATGAACGTGAGGGTGATGTATGAACCATATCCATAATTCATGGTCCATTACCAGTGACAAGTTGCACAGAAATCAACTTTATACCTAAATTGGTTTTTCTGGTTCTGAGCTATAGCATGAAAGTGGGTCTAAAAAGTAAGCTGACATTTGTATGTATGGAATATACAATATGTGTGTGTGTGAATGCTATTGTATGTGTGTTCAAGAGCTGAAAAATGGCAGTCAGCTTCATGTTGTGTGAAATATTTAACATGAAGAATGATAAAATGCTGTGATGCGCTATTTAAGCAGATCCTATTCTTTGACATAATGCCATATATGTAATGTAGTTGCTTTACAACTGGATGCATGAGGACTCAGTTCTCACGTCAAAATAACACACAAATTGTTTAGATTTAAAACAAAAGTTCTGTTGAAAATGATGCAGCTACATGCAAGATGACAAGCATCCACTGAAACCCATCTATAAACAGGCCTTTGTGTTCTACTTTACAGTCAGCTACTTATATACAGTACACACTTGCCTATCAAAGCTCACATAAGCTGTGTGCTGTTTATGCAGGGTATGTTTTCCATCTATCCATTGTGCTCTCAGCTTGGTTGGATGGTACTTTCCAGGCGTAGACATTTCCCTGGAGTTTTTCTGCAGCAGTGTGCACAGCAGCCAAGCTAACACAGCAGGGGGACAGGACTCATGTGACTCCTCTACTGGTGAGAAAGAGGCAGAAAACTGACAGGCTGGCAAACACAACTAGGCCTCCAGTTAAGTCGACAGGAAGAGTCCTGTGAAGCTGCTGCAGATATGCTTGGAAGAACTGGATTACATGAAAGCATCTCACCAGTTAAAACTGATTTTGGGATCACAACAAAATACAGAGTTTTGCTGGGTGGGCTGAAATGACCTGAAATCAAAGAGATGCATTTACTGATCCGTGCAGCCAAGGCTTCAATGGATAGGATGGTGAACTAAAAAGCTACAAAATCAGTTATTACTTCGAGGCAGGGGATGGCAGAAAATGTCCCTCTAACCTTTCATCTGTATATTGAAATGTAACTTCAACATTCATGTGTGTTTCATCAGCTGATCCTGACCTTCCTTGCTGGCCACATTAATAAATCAGAACAATGAATATTTCTGCTTTAAACGTAAGGATGGTGGAGGAAACATGACATCATTTTTAACATCTTATATCTTAATAGTGAGACATTGCAACCCTACCTCGGCCTTTACTGCATTCACACACTAATATCCATGAACATTTTCTTGTCATTTTCTCTTAATCCTTCCCCTCCATTTTCCTCAACCATTAATTGCAAAGTAGCGATCATCCCCACATCCACCCCCTGCTGCCTTCATGCCTCATCCTAATCAGCTCGGGGGTAATGCAAGTGTCAGGTTTGCTCATCTGTAACTCTTGCAGCATATGCCTGCTTCTTGAACCTTGAATCCAACTCACAAGCTTCACGCCCACTTACAGCAAGTGGGCAGGTATGAAAGTGTACACAAGACAATCCATACAACCACAATAGCATCACACTATACTGATGGTTATAGGTTATCATAAGACTTTATGTAACATATCTGTTTTTTTTTCCTTTGTAAAGCACACACCTCTGCTTAGACTTAAAATCATATCTGTCCGATATCAGCTTTAGAACTTTTGATGTATTTTTAGCAAAGTCAGTTTTGTAATCTTAACTAATTGTGACGCTTTACAATTAAATGACAGATTGTCTGACTAAATTAAAGTACCTAGACAATGATATTATAAGACACATGTTCAGCATTTTGAGAAGAAAAGATCACAGGTGATCAGTGCACATGCTTTCATTTTCCTCTTCCCACTTAAAAAACTTCTACATCCCAGTTAAAAAGGAACTGAGTTGAAATGCCAAATAACTAACTGTACACAAGTTCATTTTTGAGAAAGAGTACTGATGCCCAACCAAATTTATCCTGGTTAATTTTTTGCAACTTACAAACTCTGTAAAACATAAAACAAACATCCTCAGCAGTCAACAAGCTAACAGACTAAAAATACTGTTGGTTGAAATATAATTGTGACTTACTACACTTTGTAAGGAGGGTTCAGAGATGAACTTAATGCAGCTGCAGATAATGCAGAAGAGAAAGTGGGACACATGCACTAGTGGTTGATGTGGTTGCTTCACATTTCTGGAATCATTCGAGCAGCTGGAAGTTTTCGATTTTTTGCCGCTTGATACCTGAACCATGTGCATATCTTCATGTAACCGTTTAACCAGAGTTTTATGTCCACTGTCTATATTAATCAGTCTATACTACTACTTTATTAAAGCTAGCCAGTGACTAAGCACCAAATGGAGCAATCACTTAAGGAATGTATTTTTACACACAAAAACACAACATACAAATATCTAGTTAGTTTTTTCACAACCAAAAAAGAACACACAGGCACTGACATTTATTATGATCATTTAGATTCAGATTCAGATTCAGATTCAGATTCAACTTTATTGTCATTGCGCATGTCACAGGTACAAGGCAGCGAA
>JBAMHW010000014.1:11528477-11561583 GCA_037177495.1 Rhadinocentrus ornatus | reverse complement strand
TAGGGGTGGGTGGTCAGCAGTCAGCTCTGCCTTGATGGCCGGTACTCGGTTGTCCTTCTCAAAACGAGCATAAAAGTTGTTAAGCTCATTGAGGAAGGAGACATCGGAGGAAGGGGGGGAGGGGTTGGTGGGCTTAGTACCAGTATAACAAAAATGGTTAAATAATTATAAATTAAAATAATTTTTTAAATTGTATAAATTAAAAATGCAAAGGCTGGTTTACCAGATAGGAGGGTCTGATTTTTGCGTGGGGTTGCTTTGACCCCTGGATATCTCCCATAATGCCAAGTCTGGTTACAGGTGATGAAAAAATGAAGATGGCACAAGGCATGTATGGGAAAATTCTCAGGGTCACAGCATTTCAGGGAACATCTCTCTGGAATGATGAAGCTGTAGTGCTAAACTTCTCTCCAATCATTGTGGAAGATTTAGTAGCAATAGATGTTCTGAATGTCCTCCAACTGGCGGTCCTCAGATTTAAAAGGTTAAGAAAAGGTACGAATGGGAAATCTTAATCTGGCCTGGTAATAAGGATACGGAAGAATTAATCTAACAGAGGCGGAGGTTGTGAAATTGAAATGAATGAATTAGAGGATGTTTTAAAGGTGGTTAAAAGTTCAAAAAGCTTTATTTAATTAACTTTTTTACTTTTAATTTCATCCATTTTGGAAAGAAAGAATGTTGGATGTTTTTTTTTTATGTTTGTTTTTGGTACTGCCTCCCACAGACTCTGCTACTTACTTATAATCACTGTAAGTTTACTAATTTCAGGGATTAACTGTGGGGAGATGTGCTAACATCACAGTGAAACTGTGGCACAGCTCTGCTACACTGCTGACAGACAAAAGTAAGGAATAATACTGAGAGGGCAGGAGAAATTGCAAAAATGTCGCTCAATTTGTGATTACTAGAAGAGAACTGCATCTCTGGGGCAAACAGAAAATTGGAGTGAATTTTTGGAGACTGGGGCAGCAGGTTAATCATGGGATGTTTTGTGATTGCCAAAGAAACTTTGAAAAACTAATCTTTCCATTCAACTACTTTACCTTTATTGTTTTCCGCCTGTGCCTGATCCATATCTATCATTAAAATGCAGCACTATTTTCTGTCATTTACTCTACATACACTTCTACTTCATTCCTATTCTAATATTCTTATTCTAATTCATTACTGTCCTCCTCTTCACTTAACCATTCACTTTCTCATCCACTGAGTTAATATCAGAATTCCTCTTATTCCCCTCCACCCATCCCATTTCTCTCGTCCTCTCCTCCTCTTTTGATCTGCAAGCTGAATTATTCAATCTTACCCGGGTTTTTAATTCTCTTGATTGAGCCAATTACCTTCTGGCTGGATCAATGTGGGAAAGGTAATGATTTAAATGACTGCCGCATGAAGCCACATAACCACTTCAACTGGTGCAAAAGGGAAAGAGAGCGAGAAGGGGAGGAGGAGGAGGGAAGAGCAAAGGAAGGCGGTTTAATAGAGGTAAGGAAATGAATATCCTCTCTTTAACACAAGCATGCATGATTCAGCATGTACATTTAAGTGCTTCATTTTGTGGCCTTCACTCTACCTGCTGTATCCTACAATGTAAAACCATGCAGGGGAGGCAGACTGTGCAAACCCAGTTTCCTTAGGGATTATCTAAAATGTATGGGCTCTGTGGAAACTGGGTCAGTCTGATCTGAAATGGTGCCACCGTAGCAGAAACCCACTAAGTCAATATCTCACAGTATTCCTCAGACCATTGCTTGCTTGTCGTCCTATCTCTCATGTGCACCTAGTCCATGTAACATGTACAATCCTGAGTGTACGCTCACAAACGGTAGATGTGCACACACAAGCACACACACTTCTGCCCCATCATTGTGACTTGTCATCTCCTGTTGAGTGAGCTGTCCCATCCTATTTGGCCTACCTCCTTCATCCCGCTCTCTATTATTGATGTAATGGAGCATTGTATCTAAATGCAGCTCTGCCAGTGACAAGCTCTTCAGCCTGGAGGGAAACAAGGAAGCAGGTCAGCGGCTGTGAGCTCCTACAGCCTTCACTCTGGAGTGACCAGACAGGTGGTTATCGTGAGCTTGAACTTGGCGTGACACGATATCTGTTGCAAAGAACATTCTCCTTGTTTGTCTTATCTGAAGGCGCTGTCAGATATGGAATATGTGCCACTGTTCAGTCATAGAGTTGTAGAAGAGAAGTTGTTTATTTTATACGAGGAGCATTAGGTGGACATTTTGTCAATCATTCACACGTCCTTGTTCAGACAAAAAGCTAATCTAAGGATAATGCATCCTGTGAGGTAGCAGAATACCTGCTATAGACCAGTGGTAGTCAGTCAGAAGATTGTTCTCGGCTTTCCATAAACATTGTTTTATCACTGCTGCATTAAAAAAGCTGGACATGAAGTTGAATGTTTCATTTTATATGTATTAAAGAATTGTGCTGTCAAAAATAATTAATTTCTCTCTGCTGAGGTGCATTTAAATGATTTTACTAGATGATAATAATGTCGGTTGCTGTCACGTATGATATAAATTATAGCTAAAAAATCTAAGGCAGAAAACACATGTTCTGATTATACTGGAAATAACACTATTTTTACTGTGAGCATTTTATTTATTTCTTTTTTTATCAGAAAATCTGTTATAATGAATCAAAATTAATCATAATTTAGGATGGAGAAACTCTGAGACTTTTCCTTGTCTAAAAGGTAATTAAGATAAAAATATAGTTTAATTTATCTTTATGCATTTCACTTTTTAAAAAATTGTGCTGCTGCAGCCTTTACCACCTCATTGAAGTGCGTGCACTTGCATAAATTTGTGAAGATGTTACACATTTATGCAAGTGTTACGCCAGCCAGGAAAATGTTGGATTGGTTTAATATTTTGGGAAATGTGCTTGTATTCAAGTTTGCACTTAAAGTTTTCGGACTTATTCTATTTTACCATTTATATTTTGTATTTTTTCAGCAGATACAGTGTTACCAATACCATTTCATAATCCACACTAGCTTATCCTAACTGTAATCCAATCACATATACACATTTTTTGCTCTTCAGGACTCCTCTACCCTTTATACATTACATTTTAGATAAAATGCTGCATCTTTTCAGGCTAGATAAATAAATAAAGAGACTAAGAGCAGATTTGGTAATAATAACTAGAAAGGAATTCTGTGGAAGAGGTTAGTGTTGATCGATTTCCTGTAAGAGAGGTGACGCTCAAGAGTCACTAGATAATCCGGATTAGACTGAGTGTAACAGCCTCCTCATGTCCTTCACATCTTTCTCTGCTGAACGAGACTCATGTACTGTCAGCTTTTTTTGCGGTCTATTAAATCTCTCATTAGAAATGCAGATTTACCCAACATGTTACTATTACTGTATGATGCAAAATGTATATTTCTAAACAAGTTAAAGAAAACATCAATTACACTCACAAATTGTGGCCAGCCTGTGGACTCTTTAAAATTTGCATAATCTAATCAGTCAGATCAATTAATGTGTTTTATGTTTCTTAAGAAAATGCTACTCCACTGAATTATTTGGCCATAAACACAATTTCACCTAATTTATTCATTAATTTAAAGTTACTGCATGAAACACAATTAATATTTATTATTTCTATTGTGTGTCATCAGTTGGAAGTCTCTTGAATTTGTTTTCTTATTTAAAAAAAACTGCACTTGTAATTCATAGAAAAGGATTTACAGCATATGAATCGATAGATGCTCAAACTTCCTCTACTACTACATGTTTAGTAAAAGACAACCTAATAAATCAAGGAAAGACAAAATCTGTTATGTTGCCACAGTCCCACTAAGGCACCAATTTCATGGTTGAGAAAAGCAAAGGGTGATGTTTGAGACCGGCAGGATGACGATCCTGCAGACGTTCAGATCCAGACAGATTAAGTGCTTTGTTAGAAAGTGGTGGTGATAGATGTTGTATCCCCAGCTGACAAGACCTCCAGGAAAAAGATTCTCAAGTGATTAACCTAAGGCCAGGGATTTAAAATTTGAGAGATAGAGACTTCCCAAGTAAGGCATTAGCTTTCTTTTTTTAACTAGAAAAGATCTGTTGTTTTTTTAGTGAAGCGTTAAAAAAAATCTTTTTACTGATGTTTAATTGTATATTATAGTATTTAAATTAAATGCAAACCACAATATTCTAGAATTATCTATGTTTTCTTTTAGAAACAAGTAAAAAAAAGAGTTAAAAAAAAGGCATAAACACAAAAGAAAAAAAAAACTGCTCTATTTGCAGACATAATTAAAGCATTCATTGCTGCTAAATCTCTTCATCTGTAGGAGACTCCTATTTTAACACCTTGGTTCCTCTGGGTGCCTTGGTGACACATAAATACACCACAACAAGCCCTTCATTTGAAATAACAAAATAAGCTCTTATTCATACTTTTTATAGTGACCTGTAATTGTCTTTTAATTAATGCACCTCCAAGCAACATGAGAAAAATGTGACCATAACCTTCACGTATGCCATTTTGCCGGTTGCCTTTGTAACATGTAAACAAGACAACACATTACAGCAGAGCGCTGTCACTCCCTGGTTGGGTTTGGACACGTTGCATATCTTTGAATGTGGTGAAATGTAATTTCATGGCAGCATGGATAAATACCCAAAGGGGACATTTTTGGAGGACAGTCTCTATGACACATTAGCACCTGTAGACAATTACTTGTCTAGGGATACAAAATATATCATGGGTTGGACTAAAATACACCCTATGTACTGTGCCATCATCACCTTATCAGATGGCTGTCAGGTCCCCTGTGCTGCTTGATCCACACTCACACCTGAGGCCACTTGGAAATCTTGCCACCTGTTGTCCATTCTGCTGATCCAGAGACTGATGCCAGGTCGTTGCAGCAGGTTTTACCCCTTGCCTTGTGTGACCTGCCAGAAAGACACACCACCAGGCACCTCCTCTGCCATACCCCTTTGAAAAGAACTAAATAAAAGCTTTTATTTGCAGTTTGGTATCCTGCGCTTCTGTCCAGATCAGCCCTGGTTTATGACGATGGCATTTTGAAACATCACAAGCAGTTGCTCTCTTGACCGGTAGAGGTACTCCTTAAAATTAGTTATATGTCCTTATTGTTTGCATGAACAAATGATCCCCTGGGGTCTTCTTTTCGGATAATCAGATTCTGGCCATTTTGAAATTAGTACTTGCAACCCTAGTATGTGTGAGTAAACTATTGCACATCCTTATTCATATGTCCTTAATATAGATACTGAACAACCAGTATATACTCTATAAGTCTTTGTATTCAAAGGAAAACTACAGGGTCAATCTCCTGACAAAGGGTTTTTAAATGAGTGAATCCAATGCTTTATGACGCAATAATACGTTGTTTTTTTTTACACATTTTCTCTTACGTATGCACAAACTCTATTGTTTCTTTCATTAATTCAGGATTTTTCTTTGTGTGCATAATCTTGTTTTTTCTCCCACACAGTTCCTCCTTTTCTGTCCACTCTGCAATTTTACACTGTTAACCGTTTATTCCCTTTCCTTTATTCAGCATTCAGTAATTCTGCACCCACACATTTACACCTGCCTGACGGCCAATTTTGTACTTTACCCCTTTTCCCAGCTTGCCCCTGTCTTGCTGTAACAGCTCCTGCCAGTCACCCTCAGATGGCATAATCCATGTCATATTGTCCCATTACAGGAGTTCAGACGCTAATGGCTGCACTGCTAATCCAGCTGCCGGCAA
The DNA here is from genome assembly GCA_037177495.1 of Rhadinocentrus ornatus. Classification (NCBI taxonomy): domain Eukaryota; kingdom Metazoa; phylum Chordata; class Actinopteri; order Atheriniformes; family Melanotaeniidae; genus Rhadinocentrus; species Rhadinocentrus ornatus. The sequence goes on along the minus strand of JBAMHW010000014.1, from coordinate 11,555,828 downwards.
GTCTGGGCCAGTGCCCAAACTCGCTCTACCCGGCTATGCAACAGCTGTCTCTTGCTCAGTCATGCCAATGATGCATTGGGGATCACAAACATATGACAGGCTAGTGGTGGAAGTACTCGATGTTGAAGTGAGAGCTACAGGAAAGACAGGGGATATATTCAGTGCTGTGGGAATATGTGGACAAGAGCAGGGAGATGGTGGGAAAATAAAAATGTACTGTCTATTTTGCATATCCAAATATAGTTAGCAGGACCAGGCAGAAGTGGAAAAGAAGAAACATTCGAGTCCTCTCAACAATGAGATGTTTAAACAAAGAATTGGGGGAAAAAAATTGTGGTTATGACTGAAAGGCAGGATTCTCTTTAGATGTACAAACACAGCAAGTAGCTCATTGTACTGTAGATGTGAATTAGCCTTGTCAGGCAATTATGGTCATTACTGTCTCTTCCTGTCTTTTAGAAATATAAATTTCCCATTCTCTGGAAATACCGAGTGCGCTTCAGCTACAGAGCATTTGGTGTTTGCTGTAAATTTGTTCACACAGCTCCCTTATCCATTAGAGGGGGGAAATTGGTTTGCCTATAATCTAAGTATAACACTACTTATCAAAAATTTAAAGTAAATTAAAACCTCCTCCTTTTCAATAAAACATCTGCCCGAAAGCACCATTCCATTAGTGAAAAGCAGGCATTCAGCTACTTCAAAATAATTCAGCTAATTTGGCTGAAACCTCTGGGGGTTTGTGGAGCAGGACAATAAAAAGTGAACTGAATACATGATCAGGGAAGTGAAGACTCTTTTGGGAAATGGGCATGTGCATATATAGAAAGGTGCTGTCCTTCACCCCGTTACCTCAACGCCACTTTCCCGCCCATACTCTTTCTATCTGTCTTCCTTACAGATAACAATGATGAGCTTTAATTGGCTCTGATAAGAGCATGTTTGCCAGTACTAACAAATGCATGTGTGCACAGTTGTTGTTCTTCATCCATATGAAAAATGGCAAATGTCCTCTTAACAGGTGAGTATGGTACATCAAAAGTCAAAATTACACTGACATAAGGTACAAGCTGTACTATATGGCCCATTAGATTGCTGTTATTTGGTATTTTGCATCAAAACAAAACCTAAAGAACCAGATAAATTACTTTTATAGATTGCAACACAATTATTGGAATTACATTAGGTGTTGAATCAGGAAACAAATAATGTTTGAGCTAAAAAATCACCCACAAGCAGAGTTACAGACACGGACTTTCTTGCATAAATAACAAACTCTCATCTCAGTCTTTCACTGTGTATAGAGGGTGACCTTTAACCCTCATAACCAAACAAGGCTAAGTTTGGAGAACCCGTATACAAGCACAGCCTGTGTACTCAGCTCTTAGGCACACAATGATCTGCCTCTTGTTGATGTACCCATGATGTTTATCTTTCATCAGACAAGGATATGTGTCTGTGACAGAGAAGCTGAGTTATGCAACTGTTTCCTCATAATTTACTGCAGGTGTCCCAGATTTAAAAATGTATACACTACATTACATTTAAAAAGATATGAAGTCAGTCCTGTTTTAGACAGATGATGTATTTGCATGTATATGATGTCAGATGTCTGGCAAAGCTGTGTCTTTTAAACAGTACCCTGTGGGATACTTGCTAGCTTGCATAAGACTTTTCAATGTCTTGTTTCATAAGAGTAATATAAAATATGAATCAGAAACTGAGTATATCATACGCGCCTCTGAGTTTACCATTACAGTGACAGTAGGTTTTTACATTAGTACATTGCATATGCAATGCGAAGTCTGCAGTAAGGAGCAGCTGGTAGAAAGATGTACAGTCTCTGAGGAAGTGAGCTGTTCCTGATGTGCTCACTGAGCCTCTTGCTTTAGAACATTTCTCTCTAAGGTTCACTGTGGACTGCTGAGAGAGCCCCCCGGCATGCAGGTGATGGATTCACCCAACACACAACACCAGCAAGCCTCTTAGAAAGATTTTAAATAGAAAATTCCTGAGAAAATTCAGCTTAAAAGAAACAGAGGAAGAAAAACAGAAAATAGAGCTCAGTCCTCTTTTTGTTCTGTCTTTATTCCTGGTTTGAAGAGAGGGTCCCCAAGGTCACAGTGGTTAGAAAAAAATTGCATTGAGAGGGTTGAAAGAGGGAAATCCGTGTCCGTGATTGGCTGAGATCCACAAAAAACAATCGGTGAAGTTTTGAGGAATCCTCTGAGGCTAATCTGTCATTAGTTTTCTAAAGGAAACTTCGACAAAATAAACAAAAACATTTTTTATCCATTTCCTTGGTTGCCAAAGATACAGAATTAGCACAAAATGTACACCTGCATTTCTTGTTATTTTTGCAAGCAAATATTCCAAACATTTGACAATTCCAGGGTGACAAAAAATGTTAAAACTTCCCATTTTTACTCATTTAATCTGTGAAGCTTTGTACTATTGGTCAACAAAATGGTATCCTCTTAAATAATAAATATATTTTTAAAAAAATCTATGAAAGCACATGACAATTAAAGAAGAAATATGAAGAAATATATAATTCAGTAAAAACAGTTTAAATATATAAAATGAAATAGATAAAATAAACAGAAAAACAACAAAAGATAAGATAATAATTTAAATTTGTTTAGATATTTAATTCTATATGATTATCTAAAATTGTCTGCATTCATTGATGTTTGGCATTAAAATTTTATGTTATCTATTTTAATCAATTTTCCCTCTTTCAACAGTTATTGTGGGCTTCTCCCTCTCTGCATTGTATTGTGTTTTTCTTAATAAAATGCTGCAAAGGCATGCCAAGATCTCGCCTTAACATTGCAGAAAAGCTCTTGCACACTGAGGGTTGTTGTGAGGAGCTGATTACTGCAAACAGAAAAAATAAAAGAGTAAAAGTGTCCCACCAATCTGCTTCATATCCATTCCACTTCATTTAGCCACATTTTGGTCCTCAGGCTAGAATACTGATCTTGAAAAAGCCCGAAGATATATAAAAATATAAATATAAACTGAGCTACATTCCAAACTGGCGACCAGTTAATTCTCCAAGCTTATCATTACATAGAAACATTATTCTTTTTTTATTGTACTGATTTATAATCTTTGTGATGCTTTCATCATACCATTAATTACATCACTGGAATAAACCTAATAGATTTTTCTAATTTATACTCTAATTGCCACATTGATTCACTGATGATAGATTTACTTCACTTCCTGTACATTTTCTGTTGCAAATTGTAACATGCCTACATTTTGGATCATGTGAAGCTGAAGAAGGTGAAATTGCATGACTATAAAATGATCAATCTCATACAAGGAGTTAGGAGAATGCAAACCAATAAACAGCTGCCTGGAAAAGAAAAAAAAAAAAAAAAATTCAAGCCTCATCCACTCGCTATTGTCCCAGAAACATCTTTTTAGCTTAAACTTTAGGCATTAAATAAGAAAAAAAAAAATCATTACTAGACAAAGAAAACCAAAACTGCAGCTTTAAATTATGCAAAACCACAGTGTAATTATAAGATATAAGGATAAACAAATATGATAAGGCATAAGCTGGAGTCCACCACTTCAGTGTATGCAATGAAATCTGAGCCAGTAATGAGGGAAGCCAGGGCTGTATTGATCACATGCAGTCCAATCAGAGGGCCTCCGTCACTCCCTAAGAGCCCACTTTATACAGCCAAAGAATCTGCTGCCATCCTCTCTCATTTAACACTTTGTATCTCTCTCACCAATACTGCATGTGCACCACAACTTGTCCTCCTGATCCGTTTTAAAGCGGACACACACACACACACACAATTTTTGTTGTCTATTTTATTTCCCTACTGCCATGTATCAGCCTCCTTATTCATGTAAATCCACTTGCTGTGAGAATGAAGCTTGTCTAATGTCCCGAACACTGCTGGATTTCATGCCATTTCTTCCTGGTAACGCAAGAATAATGAAAATGTAAATAGCGTTAAGCCTGGTAGCTTAAGACAAACTCTAAATGAAAGCAGAATGAAAGAGGGAAAAACGAAAAAAACAAAGTAGGCATTTTTAGCTTCAAAAGAGTTCCGAAGTCACAGACTATAACATCACCTACAGCAAACCACTGAGGCATGTGTATGGGAAACAGCTCGAGAAAGGACACAATAGGATTTTGAGATGTGTGGTAATAGCTGCCTTCAAATAAAGCCTTAAAGACCATCGTCTCAATTGGCATTTTAACTGGTATGCTCCAAACACCATTCATATACTTTTTCTCTTGTTATGTAAGGTCTTTTCTATAGTTGCCAGTCAAACTCAAAGAAATGGTCCCAATGTTTAATCAAAGCTTTCATTAGGCCTCAGCTGTCTGTGTGAAGAATGAATTTGATATTTTTGTATGAATTGCTGATGTCAATATTCCTCCTGCCTTAACGCTCACGTTGCTTATTACACATGAACTTATCCAGGAGAGTGGGGGGGTGGTGGTTATATAAGAGGGACCCAAGAGGGCTTCCCTTGAGCTTTGGATGAAGGGTGAAAAGAAAGAGCGAAGGAGATGAACACAATGAAAGGAGAAAAAAGACAGGAAATGGGGCAGAGGTGCACAAAGGTGACCTCACGTGCGCTCCTGATGAAAAGATTAAGTCAGGAAGAGAAAGGAGGGGGAAGAAACTAGAAAAGAAAACAGAACAATTAGCGATTTCAAGCAGTGATTAACCAGTGGGAATCAAGCAATGAGAAACAATTGTATAAAAAAAAGCAGAGGATGCAAGATTAATCAAACTGAAAGAAGGTTTTTGAAGCATAGAAGTGTCCCCTTTTCAATTTTTTTTTTTTTGTTCTGATTAGATTGTGGATCTGCGTAGACCACAGAACAGTATGTATGTCCTTGCTGTTCTTCTCAACCTTGGGATAAGTCTGCATTAGCACATCAGGCTGTGAAGTCCATCCCAGAGCTACTCAGCCAAACAGACCATTGGCTTGATCTTTGATTGTAAAAGCCTGCTAGGCTGGTTTTTCCCTGAGTGTAGTAGGCCAATCAAGTTGTAAGACCAGTCTCATCGTCAATAACACATTCAGGTCAAACACAAAGGCATGGATCTTCTAATAATACACCTAATCAAACTAGATCAGATAAAACATTAAGTTATACATGTATGCAAATAAGGATGATTTTACAGGAATATTTATTGGGGAAAAAAGTATTAATCACTTTTGGAATTTCAGACTTTTCTAAATAACTTGTTCTAGCTGCCTTTTGTATTGATTATAATCTGAACTCAGGCACTTGACAATGCGAGGCAGCAGAAAGGTTATCGTGCAGTCATCAGAACCACCCACATCTGCAATGGCACAGAAAAATAAACTCAGAGCAACTACCGAGAAATGGAGGAAACGGCAACGGTGAAGGACTAGGGAGGTGCTGTAGCAACAAGAGGAGTGGAAAGAGACAGGGAAAAAAGGAGAAAAGATTTAAAGAGAGAAAGAATAAGACGCAGGCAGACAGAGGGAGACAGCACTATTTACGGTAGATTAGTTGTTATGGTGATAAGCAGGAGGGAAAAGAAGGGATGTAGTTGTCAGGGTGATGGGGCCTCACTGCACGGGTATTAATGACATGTAAAAATAACTATGCTTAGAAATCACCCTACCTTTGCCAAAAGAAAAAAGAAAAAAAATATATATAATATATACTCACAAACAATAAAAACACTGCAGTCTGTTAAAGCAGGATCCTCTCATTGACATATGGAGACAAACTTGGATCCCTTTCCCTACATTCTCAGCATGAGCTTCACGTTTTTTTGTTTCATTTAATGAGGAGTATAAATAGACGTACAGATACTGAAGATGTGCATGCATGTGTGCTTTTTCTAATGTATTTTATTTTATTGGTGCTTCTAAAGGTCTAATAACAGCAACTGAGCACATATCTTACTTATCTGTGTATTTCTAATGGCTTGAAGGAGGTTTCTAGTGTGCTGGTTTTTGTAGTTCCGTAGCCTGCAGTGCAACCTCTGGGTTTAAAAGCATCTGATGTAATAACTTTGAAAAAACAATAGTGCTAATAAATTATATTGGTGATGGATGCTGTGCCCAGTAATGTACTCAAATTTGCTATTAAAGAATGGTCGATTAGTAGCATTTTTGTGCTGCTTTAGATATTCCATTAAATTTAGAGGGAAATTCTGTTTCTATCAGTAGTCTTTTTTAAACATTTCACCATATTAGATATTCATTTTTCTTTCTCTGTTAAACTGAAAATGTGTTGTACCTAGGTAAGACACAGAGGAGGCAAAAAAATACAATATTTTTAGTTATAAATAAATATAATATAAAGTTATATACGGCATGTGTATGCTGCAAATTACAGTTTTGTTTTTCTACATGTTTAAACGGACAAATGAGTAACCCTACTTTCCGAAACACAATTATTTCAGTTGATTTCAGTCATACATACAGTATATATTTCACAGCATCTGAAATTTCAATGACTGAGTGTTAACATACAAGGCAGCAGGAGAAGTCTCATTGGTCATGTCTTTGAATGAAGTTTCTAGATGTTTTATTGTCATTCTACACATTTGACATGAAAAGAACAAAATAATAATTCACAGGATTGCTAATGAGGCATTGTGTAAAATGTAAAGAAGGAAAAAAGAAGCGCATAAAATACTAAAACAAGAAAAAATAAACAAAGATAAATCAGGAAGTTGTGAGTGAGGTAATAACGTGTAACAGAGTATTGCACAGTTTAGGTGATATGATCAGATATTGCACATAATTATATTTAGGTTGTTGCACATCATATTGCAGCATGTTGTACAAGGTGGGATTTTTGACCTAGTGACTGAGTTGAATAGTCTTAAAGCACAAGGGTAGCAATTCCTGCTGAGCCTGGTGGCTCCGACTCCTCCCTGATGGGAGGAAGACAGGCAGGCTGTGTGCAGTGAGGCTGGGGTCCTTCATGATGCAGGAAGTTCTCCTGGAACTTCTTGCTTGCTATTAATGGTAAATGGTCTGTATTTATATAGCGCTTTACTGTACCTGGAATGATACCCAAAGCACTTAACAATATACATCACATTCACCCATTCACACACACATTCACATACTGATGGCAGAAGCTGCCATGCAAGGCGCTCAACCACGACCCATCGGGAGCGATTTGGGGCTCAGTATCTTGCTCAGGGAACATGAGTTTGACAGGCCAAGGATCGACAGGGCAACCCTCAGGCTATAAAACGACCACTCTACCCACTGAGCCAATGATCTGATGGATCACATACTGTATACACACATCATCTTGCTAATTTTGTTGTTGATATTTACCCAATAATGTTGTATGTATCATATTTGACATACTGTTTGTGAAACCATTTTCATCATTTTATGGTGAAAACCTGTTGTAAAATATTTATACTTGCCCTCTGCCCCCTGAATGATACAATAAAAATACAATAATGCACTACAATAATTTGTAGGTATCACACAGTAATAAACAGTAAATAAACAAAAATTATTTAGTTAATTCTTTTATTTTTATTACATTTTGTTAAAGAGTCACTGTGTTAATACCCCCCCGAGGACCCCGAGTTCTCTTTGTGCTGAAGCCATGAGTTTGCATTATAACGTTGAACAGGCTCTAGAGCTGATTTTTTCAGATGTCCAGCAAGACAACTCTGATTCAAAAGAGGAAGTGGAGGATGTATCAGAAGAAGAAGGTGGTGAGGAATACAACCCAGAGCATGATGAATCATCTTCAGAAGAAGAAGAAAACCCTGAAGCCGAAAGAGAGACTTTCCTTTCAAAAAATGGCAAAATAACATGGTCCTCAGCAGTATATGACCAACATGGCAGGCATGCAGAACAAAACGTCATAAAGATGAGACCCACAAGGTATGCCGTTTCTCATGTCCATGACATTGTCTCTACATTCTACCTTTTAATCACCCAGCTAGGGCAAATAAGAGGAAGAGATGTAAGTTCTGCTCTCAAAAGAAGGACTGTAAAACACATACTGTGTGCTGCAGGTGTAAGAAATATATCTGCAAAGGCTGTGCACTTGCATACTGCCCTACATGTGCTAATTAGTTCAATGGGTTATGTAATTTTGCATATTTTTGTGTTGTACATTGTCTTAAATTGTTTACTGGAGAAAAAAAAGAAAGAAACAGAGTCACTGGGATGAATAAAAATGCATTCAAAACTATTTTCTTAAACTATAGAAATACAAGTGTAGAGGGAAAACTCAGGTATTCACACATTTTGTGGTGAATGACAAGTTGTTTCTTCAAGCAAGATGAAATTTGGTGTTTAAAATTCAATTAAGCTGATTATATTGGGGGTTTAGTGAAGACGGGTCATTTTGACCCGGAGGACACAGGGTGTATACAGAAAATGAGGACAACAGGAGGGTTAAAGGGTTAACTTACTCAATAGTCTCCAATAAATCCAAAGGGATTTTTTTCAAATATTTGAGTTTTTACCTCACAATTTCAGGACTGCAGTGTGTATGATACTACACCTATGAAGCAACAAGGTGAAGTTAATGACATATTGACAATATCATTCACAACTTAGGGTATACTCCTAAACTAACATTGTTTCTGATTGTTTTTATTTCCCCAAATATTTTAAATGTATAATGTTTTGGGTCATTTTAACATTTCCAATAGTCAAATTCTGTTTTTTGCGATGTTGCGATTCCTACCTATTTCACATCCATTTTGCCAGGTTACTTCATGTTTATACTTGGACCTGCCAGAAAATCCCTGGAGTATGGTGATAATGTAATATTTTAAAATATACTTGTGTAAATATTTTGTAAAGGTTATCTGTCCATATTTTAATAAAATTTCACCATTAAATCTTAGGACCATTTCCTCAGTAAGAAAGTGAGGCAAGCGTTCAATCTCTAATGTCAATGGCAAACAAAATGCTTTGCTAGGAGTGCCTGATAGTTTTATAAATTTTTTAATTATTTGTGGGCTACAGTTTTCTTTTTCTGTCTTTTTATTTTGTGAGTTTGAATTTTATTTAATGTGAATTGGTAAGGGTTAGAGAATGACTTTTGCTCATTTTACAATGAGCCCACTGTTATATAGAAGTTTTTTGTTTTAATGTTGCTTTTTGCCTCACTTCAAGCCTGTATTGATTGTTAAAAAACAGTTTTAATTTGTTGATTGCAATTGATACATATATGATTTGAATTGGTTTAACATCAACAATAAATTTCTGAAAAAAAGCAACAGAAAACAACTACAAAAACAAGTAACTTTCTCTTTCTTTGTATAAAAATATATACATAAAGGAAATAATAAAATAAACCAACTGAGGTGCAAATAATAAACTGTTATCTTTAAATCATCTGAATTTGTCTTTCTTCTACCACGAAGAAGCAAAAGTACAACAGACAGTGAAGGTTTAAATTAGGTACAAACAGAACCCTGACACTGCAGCTGCATAAAAGCCATGTAACGCAAACGAAATTGCCTTGACGTCAATAAAAGTGTCGAGTGGCATTTCTCATTTACCAGCATTTAATTACCTGGCAGATTATTTCTGTAGGACCCACTCATGTAAACATTCACACGCTCCAGTACAGTAGGTCATCTGCTGAATGTCCCATTTTATTAACACGAGCCACTAACATGAATGATTCCCCAGCATAATTGCTTCATTATCAGTGCAGACCAGCAAACACAGGACTGTGTCTCTCTAATCATGTGTTCAGTTTGGAATATACAGCCTCCACATGACATAACACCAAAACACACGCATTAATACACACATGCCATCACACTGCATGCATAAACTTCTTCTGAGCATGCATTAATAGAGGGGGATTATTACCACACTACTTAGGTTGTTCAATGGAAACCATCAGATAATTGAGGACCTGCTTTATAAAAGCTACTTTTGGCCATGGTTTTCTCAAGAAGAATACATCTGACCCTTTACAACAGATTTACCATTAATGTGTATCACTTAAACAGCATACTCAGAGAAATACAGTATGTGGAGGACTACACTACACAGGTGTATGAGCAGGACTTCATAGAACTGCATTGCAAAGTGATCTCTACCAGTTACTAGGGAGTAACAAGATTTTACTATTGTTTCTTAAAAATATCTACAATCTTTTTTGTACATCAGATATTCAGACAAAAAAAAGCTGCCTCTGTTGTTATTTTTCTGGTAGATTTGGGGTCCCCAAACCACAATCCTTGCTTAAACCCGTAAGTTTGGTGTGTTATCTTTATTGAACATGCAAAGCAGTGGTACCAATAGTGTAAGAAACATTGATTTTAGGCTACATCTGCAGGGTATCTGATCGCTGTGCACACTACATGGTGTCTTTGTACTGTTAGTGGCAGACGTTCACACTCTGAGTTGTACACCACACTTATCCCCCAACCCATCTGTCTCTTCACCTTCTTTCTCTTGAGTGTGTTATAAAATTTCATGCTGGAAACATGGGTTTTTTTCCACCAAAGTTTAACCAAATTTAGCTTAATTTCCTGAGTCCAAGCACAGACCACACGTCTTCACCATACTCTTCCTGATCTGTTTCTAAGTTTTGTTTTGGTGTTTTTTTTGTGTGTGTTGTGTTCCTATTATGGATTTCAGCCCCTCATGTCCTGTCAGTTCTTACAAATCAATCAAACATACTTGAAGTGTTTTACATAGTGATTGGTGATAACTGATTGGCCTCAGATTGGTACCATTTGGCAGTGGCCTCAAATATTTATCTGTGACATGAAAATTGGCCTTAAAATCTTACGGTGTGAACCTGGCTTATGGTAAAGGAGCCAAATGCAATGCAGGAACTAGCAGCCACTGCACCAGAAACCTCATCCTTCCTCTTCAGTTAGGATTTTGTTAGCTTTTACACCAGCTTACTTAAACAGGAGAGCATATGTCTACACGCCAGTTGAACTAACTGACTTTGCTATATTTTCCACGGTGCACATTATTTTAACACACATACAAACAGAAGATGGATACAGCCACAGTGACATTATCCACAGGTTTTTGGACTGCTTTTGTAAAGCCTTATTTTCAGTATGAAGCTTAAGGACAGCCACGCATTCACACATTAACTACATAAAAATCCCCCACAAACTAGGCAATTTTTTAGATATAAGAAGACTTTAACATTTGGATCCCCAGGTACACAGTAACTTTGGGAGGCCGCTCCAAGTAGTCATTCCAGGAAATGCAACTTGCTGACAGTTCCACACTTGTGTCTCAGCCTGGGGGGGGGGTTACCATTTGGTGCGGTGTTTAAGAGACGGTGGTGTTGTTAAGTACTTCTGTCAGGTTGCACTACACATGATTTTCAGTCCTCCTATTTGTTCTCAGGGAGTCTCAACTTCACGCCACCACTCATGGCTTAACGTAAAGAAGAAAAAAAAATAGAATTTCCACTTTCCAAATTGAAAAAATCCACCATCTACTTGCTTGTGACACCAGTAAACAAGACAATAATGCAATCAAATGCAATCTCATACAACAGCTTCTCATAAAAAATTGCCTGCATGCATCCTCTGGTAACACTGTGCAGCTTAAATAAAACAAAAAAAAACAAGCTTCCTATTTGCAAAATACACCATCCAGGGGCAGTCTGGCTTCTTACAAAAAGCCACTTAATCTCCAGTAGTCTGCATGTGATCAATCTACAAGCAGAGTGTTACTGCAGCATAGGTCATTCCTCATCATTTAGAGAGAGAAGTATTGACCGGGCCGGTACAGCCTCTGTAGTGCATCTATGTGAGTCGGGAGCTAGCAGTAAACAAATGAAAATTTCCAGTGAATAGATGCTGCTCCTTGTCTTCTTATTTAATTGACACCATGTACAACATTTCCATGTGAGTATATTTATGAAATGTGAATATACTCATGCTTACATTTATTCCACTATGTTGGCCTCTTTCCACATCAATGTCTTGTTGGATAACACAGGTGACCATATTCTCTGCTTATCATAAATAAATACTTAGATTGACATTCCTGCTAATCGGCTCATGCCAACAAAGATGCATCATGGACGAGGACAGCATTGTTATTCATTATCAAAGGCAACTGCCTTAGCATTTTGATGCAAAAAACTAAAGACAAGAGGGGGCTGAAGCTAGTTTTTAACATACATCATCTTTTTAGACCTGTTAAGTTAGAGGTTTAGAGTGATCAGTCATTAAAGTTGAAACAGGCTGCAGTCATAAGTTAGTGTTTATAGATGCCAAAGTGAAGTGTTGATCCGTCAATAAACTGTAATGCTCATGTCCTGCCTAAAGAATGAAGGGAATGAATGTTCAATACGAGCGTCTAGGAAGCCGGGGGTGGGGGGTATGAGACAAGCATGACAAGTAGAGACAAGATTTCCCTACATCTTATTTGTGTATTTCATTTAGCTCATCTACTTGACAGAGGGAATTTACAGAAAGGCACATTTCAGTTTTAAAGTGTCAGAGAAATTGCAGCAGTGTGATTTGTGGGATGAAAAGAGGGGAACCTTGACAAATAAATTAACTAACTGACAGACTGCCTGGATTTCACATTCCTGTCCTCACACTTATCGAGTGGTTATTGAAGCGTCCTCTCTGTGGACTCCATTCCCCATGCTGCCTTGGGGCCATGTCAGATTTACGGTTATCCACAGCAGACTCTTATCAGGGATTTCGAGCGAGACTTTGCAGAGTCATCTAGAATATTGGTTTTATCATTCTTTTTTTTTTTTTTTTTTTTTATCCCAGCTCAGAGAAACAACACAAGGTCAAGGTTGGAGATATCACAAGTCACATGAATTACACATCTTACAGACAGTGCATGTGCACATATGTATTTCTGACATCTCATTGGGGATCATTTGGCAATAACCTGTCATATCAGAGTAGACAGACAGTAAGCTGACTTCAGTGGTTTTTGACACAGACACAGCAAGCATATTGTCTTCTTATTGCTATGATAGTTTTTTGTTTTTTTTTGTGGGGGGGGGGTTTATAAATAGTTTTCCTCTGCATTTTATTTTTACATCGATCAGCTATTATGAATACGAAAAGTGTTAAAGTGTTTTGAGAGATGCAATAAAAATTTATGGTGCAAATCATGGAAACATGTTTGCATTTTGTATGTTGCTAAACATACAATCAAACCTAGAAACAAACGAAACCTCTCTTGTAATTACCAGCATCCCCTTGAACATACGCTGAGAGTCATCAGAACCCTTTAGTACCAGGCAGATAACATCCCCACCAACGCAGGCGCCCAGGAGAAAGAAAAGAAACACGTAAAGCTCAAAAATTTCAACTAAAGCTGTATCTGTGTAGGAAACAAGGAAAACTTTGTAATTGTTTAACTTTTGACAATATTATGCTTTGAATGGGGAGCCAGTAATCCCTTTAAGACCAACTGAATTACCACAAAAAACTTGGAATAATAGATGTATGACATGTGCCTTCACTGGGTTATCTGTAAGACACCAAGGGGCTCCCATCCTCTTTTATTTGAGCTAAGTGCAGAGCGTTGTTTTCCACTGCAGCATGTTCACTCATCCCTGCAGGCTGTGTTTAAAAGCCATTATTTCAGCTAACAGACCGGTCAGTGGGCCTTGGATGTGTTTAGTGATGTGTATTGTCTGGCTCTCTCATGACTTTTGGAGTGGATAAATGGACAAAGCATTCATCCAGCGTTTTATTTTTTTGTGTCTCTGTGTAAGAGAGCAGTGGTTGTGATGATGTGGGGTTGCAGCTGTGAGTAGTTCATAATGAGGTTGATTGTCTGCAGCGATGATGAGGCAAAAGAAAATACACACAGCATTCTGAGAACCCTGCTTATGACAATACACTACATCCTTCCTTTGACCAGGAGGCACAGATTGGTGGACATGCAGTGTACAGTACTCACAGAATAGACAGACCTCTGTCTTGGCAGGCATTTCAACTTGTTACAGTAGGAAAAGCACAGGTCTGCTACTGATGGCTGCATTCCACTCAGGGAAGGTCCTGCTTTTGTTAATTCTGGTTTACTGTCATGGTTTACTGGGACACCTGATCGAACTAAGACATTTATTATTTAATTCCACAGTGAAAGATGGCCTTTTCCTCCTCAGTGTGCAGTGAACCATTGAGAACACCTCTGTTACTTTAAAACTAAATCAGATGGGATTTCTCACCACAAGCTCATGGATTTTGACCAAGGGTGTGTGAAATAAACTGACTGCAGTGTTTCCAGGCTGATTCTACTTTTCGATTTTTGTAAAGTTCCAACCTTTGTTTGTCAAGGATCGTGCCCGTTTCTGACTTTCTCTCCAAGAACTGTAATCTACACCATTAAAAAAAAAATTTTTTCTCACTTTTATTTGAGGTGAAAACTGTTTGTTGACAATAAAACATTTTAGTTGAATCATGACATTTATATTCTCTCTAAACTCTCTAAACTCATGCTAGAGGTATTTGTACAAATAAAATGCAGCTTCTTTTATATTACAGCTTTCTTCAAGAATATAAGTTAGTAGCAAGTAAAGATAATATTTTGACCATACAGCCCACATTTATTATCTAAGGCCACCATTTAACTTATTAATTAATTCTTTACTTATTCATATATGCTTGCTGGCTGCTTTATGGGTCTCAAAGTGTGACAAAAATATCCCCCACACCATTACACCACCACAACCAGCTTAAAAAGCTGATTCAAGGCAGGATGGATCCATGCTTTCATGTCATCTAAATGTTGTTAAAATCGAGACTCATCAGACCAGGCTTCTATTTTTCTGTTGTCCAATTTTGATGAGCCCTGGTGTTGTGGCACGGGATTGTCCATTGGCTTTGTTGAAGAAGATGTTGCATCTGATGCCTTTGGTTTGAGATCAAGTGAGTCAGTTAGGCTTTGCTTGTTGTTGTCCCTCTTACTTTTGACCATGTAACCATGGTTAATTACCTGTTTCCCACAGAGTTACTAACACTACTTACAATCAGGTCAGATCTCAGATACACATTCCTCCAAATGCTGTGGCACCTCTTGATGTCCGTTTGAATTACAGCTTAATCCCAAAAAGTGTGCAGCCGGAAGGCGGAATCTGCTTATGATGAGAGTACGTGTGTTAAACAAGCCTGAGAAGACTGTTGTCTGCCCAAAGTGTGAATCTAATGAGGTTTATTTGGTTGAATGGCCAACTTCACTCATTGCCACGTTGTCCTCGACATCACACAATTATTATTTTCTGGATTGATCCCTGCCTACTGAAACTTTGATGCAGTCCAGTGGAGAAAGCAGTGTTGACAGATGTTTGAGAAAATCCACGGGGAGAAGGGTAAGTCTAAATAAAAAAAATAAAATAAAAAATTGGACAGTAATTGCAGATATGAAAAAAAAAATAGACAACCAGATGGTAATCTTTTCTGATTAGTATTCAATTTTCTATTCTATATGGCCAAAGTTATTTTTCTCTATTTCTCTGTTTATTATAGTTATGAGTGACATAACCTGTATCACCACCTGCTTATAACAATATGTAATATTGTTGTTGTTTTTTTAATCAGGTAATAGGTGCATGTTTTTTTTTTATGAAGCAACATCTTAAAAGTTTGCTTCAGATCGGCTTCACCACTATGGAAACCTGGCTTTTTGTCAGTCAGTGTATATCAAAACCTAGTTATAAACCACAGCCTTGTTTTTTTATTTTATAGAGCATTAAGAAGCTATTCTTTAACCTTGACTGTCTTTGCTGATACTTGTGGATTGTCTTTTTTAATTTATTAATTTTAATTTTTGTTTTATAAATCTTGTGTTTATAAAAACCTTAATAAACTTGATTGAGTCACTGGGTTCCCCATTATCCCAAAATTCTCGTAAAAGTTTTTTAATCCATTTTTCCATTAGTTAATATGACCTTTAAGTTAAAGATTTGGCCATGTCTTCATCCTGCAAAAGAAAGGCTTAATTATCTTTGCTTGAAACAGTTTGAAGTTACAAACTGTATTTCATGAGTTCTTGGGTGTTTTTCTAAAATGCAGCACAAGTGTGAATCTGTCATTTATTTATTTGTGTAAATTTCTACATTACAGAGCATAATAGTGTTAACAAAACTCACTGAGTTGAGCTAAATCTCTAAATGTAAATGCCTAGCCTTGAAACCACTGTTTGATGCAAGTGAATTTCAAGCCCTTAAGAAGCACTGCATCAGAAAAAATCATACCACTCTGATCTGCACGACCACATGATCTTAGGAGTACCTTGAAAAGTAATTTTCTCTCAACATAGTCTGCTACTGCATCCAGAAATGTAACCGGCAACTGTATTACAGAAGCAGAAAGCATATTGCATATTAAGCACTTACAGAAACACAGGGTTTTTTGGGGAGTCATGTGGAGCTTTTGGGAAAAACAGCAGGGATAGAAAATGAATGGATGGGTTCCGTGTGCCAAAGCTGGAAAAAAATGCTGGCTATTATCAGCAGCTTACAAAAGTCAGCATCTGTAATGAGGATGTTAAGAAGTAAGCCTCTCTGGCTTGGGCAACTCGCACCTATGTGAAAGTACCATTTATGCTCAAGCATATAATGGTCTTTTGCTACCATCAAGGCGATGTCTCTTATCGGGAAAGCTGGGGTTATGTGAGCAGAAAAATGCCAGCTCTCACTATGTACAGTTTCTAACAGCATGATTTCATAAACACAGTGTGTGTATGCTTAACTGATCTGCCTGCAGTCCACATCTGTCTCCTACTGAAAATGTTTGGAGCATCATAAAGAGGCGAATCAGATGAGTATTGAGCAGCTGAAATCTTGTATTCAGCAAGAATGGACACAGATTCCTCTGAAAAACTGCAACAATTACTTTTCTCATATCCTAAAATATTTCAAATTTTAAATCTTAAATAGACTTGAAAAAATTAAATCTATCCTTTTAGCAATATTTATACAGCATATCTAATCTTTGTGATCTTCTGTGTTGTCATGTGTGTTGACCACTTTGACAACTCGGGGGTCTGGTGGATGGACCCTGACAGCTTCTTTCTGTCAGAGAACTGTTCACAGTCCCTGGGAGTGAATCTCAAGTGGCATCAGCATGGCAGTGGTCAGTCCACTGCACAATCACACAGAGCGCCTGGAGTAAAAACCTTCATTTGCAGCAGCAGAGCATAAGCACGGCAAGATGTGGGTCAAACGCAAACAGCTTATATATATGTGTTCACTCATCTGTGTGTACAAACCAACAACAATAGCCCAACCCAGCTACTATCTCATTCTGCGGAGCTTTACTGGTCATTAAAAGTATGAGCAGCACCAAGCGTGGTACAAAGAATGAGAGAATAGGAGAGACATGTAGCCTTCACACCTTTGGGAAACTCATTAGTCTGGGTAATACAGACCCAAGCACATTCCACATTGAATAATTATAGGATTTTTGAGTGTTACAACACTGGGAATGCCACCCAGACATAGAGAGGGAAAATCAATTGTTGAGTTTCTCCTCCCAGCATCCCTTGAGGGCTAATCAAACCCTCACAGTTAATCCTTTACCCGCAGCTATATAAGGTTGTGGAGTCAAATTCCCCACTCTTTCTACAGTCATAGAGATACAATAGACAGAGTATCCCCATCTGAAACACAATGCCCCCAAAACAAATCATCAGAAGAGTAATGCAAACAAAAGCCACTACCCTTCTCTCTAACTTTCTCTTCCTCTACCTTTGTTGTGTTGAAATTCGTGATTTGGGTCCAAAAAGAATGATAACTACCAGGAAATCATTCAGACCTGAGTCCATATAAGAAGCCTGAGGTGATCATTTTAAGCTAATTTAACAGCAATCACCAGAGTCTGTCTCCATTTCTTTCATCTGCAACACATGAAGACAAATGTCCCAAACCTTTGAACTAGAAAACAATGACCCACCAAGGGCTTTATCAGCCAATTAATATACTTTACCACACATTTTATCCTTAACACTGATGCCTAACCCCTGTCCTTTTCAATTTGTCAGAGACTAAGATAGGGATGTGAGAAAAATGAGCAATGCCGTCTATAAAAGAAAGAAAAGAGAAATTCAAAGACTTAGAAAAGTAATGATCTTATTTGGGGTTAGTGATTTAGATGTTAGATGTTCAAACACAAATAAAACATGCATAGAACACAAATACATTTCCATATTGTCACCTTCCTAAAATAGATGAACAGTTAAAAAAAAGATCTGTTATTGTAAGGATGCTGGTGACATTATCAGAGGTGCCAGCATCACAAAAAGATGGGTAAGGCAAAAAAAAAAAAAAATAAATAAAAAAACCATGACTAAGGCCATTACTTTAGGAAGGTGACGATATGTAAATGTATACATGTACACAATGCATTTGCATGCCTGTGTATGCAACTGAATCACAGATAAAGACTCAAAGTGACTGTCCATGTCTGAGACTGTTAGTTTAATATGAGCATGTTTGATTTTTCTCATTTCTCCACTTAGAATATTCAAGAACCCTTCAAAAATGCTATCATATAGCATAATGACAGAGACCATCATTGACCTTTGAACCACGCACACAGGGCAACATTTACTTTACTGCTACTGATATTTGACAGAAGGACCCTGAGGACCCGCTGGATTGATCTGATGTGCTGTCCTGGCTCTGATCCATGTGGATCTTTGTGGAAATTCTCAGTGGACAAAAGCATACTATCACATAGACAATAGTGAGCATGAGTATGTGGGCATGAACAAAAGGACACACAAGCACACTCGAGTGGCTAGTTCTGAATGACTGCATATATCTCTACGTGCTATTTAAATTATAATGACACAAATCTAATTACACAGTAAGTTACATGTATGCAAGCAATTTAGTTTTAAAGATGTTTCCATGGTTGGAGAATACAGTAGAAATAAGGTCATAATCCTCAACATTGTGTTACTGTTTTCTGAATATTAACCTATTATGCCAGCCATTGTATTCTGTGACTTATTAAGCTAAAATTCAAATTGAGCCTTCAAAATTAATTTTGAATTAAACGGCATTGATATTTCCTCATGTGCCTGAAGCAAAATGCTGATTTATTTGAGTTTAGCTTAGTGTCTAAACATCTGTTTTTAGTAGGACAGATAAAATAGTTGTATCAACCCACTTAAATTAATACAACATCAGTGCTCTACAACAATTATTACCAACTCTGGTCCTGCAGGTTTTAGCTTTTTTCCTGCTACAACACATCTGATTCAAATGAAATGGATCTCAAACATCCTGGCTAATTTAAATCAGGTGTGTTGCAGCAAAGAAACATGTAAAACCTGCAGCACTGATCCCTGCTCTACAGTCGAACTGTGTTTTATTGTAAAAGTCTAGCTAGTTCACCTTTTTAAAACCTGAGGTCCCAAATTGTGGAATGTTGAGAACAGATAGCCAAACTGAGGTTTAGAGCTACAGCTGCATCATTCCAAATATATGCTTATATAAAGTATATAAAAGTATTTGTTGCATGGCATCTTTGTTTATTCTTCCCCCAAAACAACAACAAAAATTAATCCTGATACTTGGACATCTTAACTAATCTCCTTTTACTTTGACTCCTAAAGTATTCAAATAGACCTTTTGGTTTTAGAGATATACTCATTTCTTCTTAGGTTTGCAGTTTTTGAGCAGAGGCCTAAAAACATGCACAGGGCTCATCTACATAGATGTAACACTTGGCACAGAAGACCAAACGCAAGTGCTATCACCTGATAAAGACTGGCTGTAATAAAAATATGTTTAAAATATCTATTTTAAACAAATTTCCTGCATTTTCACAGCACTAACACTGGCCCAGATTAGATGATGATCCCATAAAAATCAAGAACGCACCAAGATCAATAAATATTTGTCTTTAATAAAAAAGCAAAATATTCTTTGAAGGATTTCATTTTAGAAATGATGTTTTAAAAACATAATGTGGCCTGAAGTGGTAGTTCACTGCAGGGAAGTAGACCCATGAAAAAGTTGGACAATCAACTTAGATAAATCCACAACATATTCTCATAAACTAAACTTATTTTAACAGTGTGGAAAAAATGCAAAAAGAAAAGTGGAGGTGACTCAGAGGGAAGGAGCTACAATGTGGTGTTACAATAAAAACACACACACATATACACACATACATCTTCCTACCTACCTCTGTGGAGGCAGAAAGTATTGACAACATGTGGATGAAAGATGGAGGATGCCCAGCAGCAACAAATGTAGACATACCGACCTTACAGGGTAAACAGGCACAGAACATACTTTTCTAAAATATTGTTATTGCTGACTTACACATAGCACAGAGATTTTGTGTTGTGTGATCTGGATCTGCGGAGATAAAGACTGTGACATAGAGAGAGAGGTTAACCTACCCTACAACTTATCCACCTAAAGACAAAAATGCATGACTGGTGATAAACAGCCAATCAAAATTGAATCTGTTATTAGGAAAACCAACAGTGGAAATATAGAAAATACTTTGTTGTTTTATTTATATGTTGTTGTTTTTTTGTCTTATTTTATTTTAACTTGAGCACAACCACTTTTCTCATTTGGGCTAAGATTTGTTTAGGACGTGTGTAAGCTTGAGATAGAGGCTAAAAAAAACAGCCTTATGCCAGAAGAGTGAGAATTGGTTACATTTGTGTTGTCTTGTTCAAAAGTTCAACTACAAAAAATAAGAAAGAATAAAATAAAAGAAGAAGCTTGGATGGTATGTCGAGGTGGACTGCAGTACAGTTCTTACATAATGCCTTTATACAGGCCCTGCTTGTTTGGAGATATAGTTTGGGATTTGAGTCATTTAAACTGATTTGAGCTACTCTTACAGAGTGATTTGCAGAATACAGCACACAGAGAATCTTAGTAATAAAATAAGCATATAAAAACATTTTCTGTAATATGGAATATGGAACAGCTCACCAACTGTTTGTGGAAAAGCATTATTTACTTAAGTACTCACTGTCATGGAAAGTATGATTGCCTTTACTAATAATTAATAGTTAATTAATAGTTAATAGTCCTGCAGAGGAACACATCATTGTTTCATTGTGTATAACCACAAATATTCATTGCACATCACCTTTGATCCATGCTCAGGAGGTAATATTGACTTTTCTGTTCTGTCAATATTTAACCGAAGGGACAAAAAAGATCCACCTGATTCATCTGATGTGCTGCAATGGCTCTTATATGTGTGGCAATCCTGGTTGGAGCAAATGTACAAACACAAAAGTACTACTGTGTGTGGGTAGCGTATGTAAAGAAGCTTCTGTCAAACATGTGCTTGAACTAAATGCATGTGTGCTGTCTGCACATGTAGTCAATGTCTAACTTTAATATAAGGGTGCAACTTGAACAGATACCTAATGTCACAATTGTTTATGTATTAAAATAAATACAGCTCAGTTGCTAAAAAATACCTTCTAGAAAATGAGTCTCTCGAGCTGTTACTGTATTCTGTTCATAAATGATTAAGCTCAGTGGTGTGTAACTACAGTGCTGTGATTTAGAGACTATAATTATGTGTTAGCATTTGCGACCACATAAATGATCATCAATTATATGCCACTGATCTTTTTTAAGTATTCTTATGGGCCTGAGCAAAGTTGTAAGGCTGATTTAGCTCTTTGATCTAACCAATTATACGTGGAATGATTGCCTGAAACCTGTCATAGGGCAAGATCAAGCATCTATAAGTTTTTTAATCTTTTTAAGATGATAACGACTTTAAAGGGCAGTTTAAGTAACACTTTTATGGTTACTGTCAGCATTCAAACTTGACATGCCCTCTTCCTCTACTGCAGGAAGGCAGGCAGAGCAGTAACAAGGTCAAAGTGAGTTGACAGAGGACAGCAAAAGTCTTTGCAATAAAACCTTAGCTTAGAGTTGTTTGTCATTTGCAGCAAACAACTATTTTGACTTATTCTAAGACAAGGGTGTCAAATGTATGACCCGGGGGTCAAAATCATCTTGTCATGGACTGCAATCTGGCCCGCGAGATGAATTTGGTACATGTGAAAATGACTAACAAGACATTAACCACACATTTTTAATTAAAAAAAAAATGCCATTCCTAATTTATCCACTGAAATATTTACAATGCAAATATTTTTATTCTTGGCTATATTGTTATCATAGGCAAAGTTTTGTTGGAATTGCTCTTATTTTCTCAAGAAATTTCAGGTTATAATGATATTTTAAAAGGATTGTTAGTTACTTAAATGTAAACATGTTTATGATTATAATCTACTTGTATTTCTTTGCAGCAAAAAAAATAAATTTATTTTTTTTATTATTATTTTTATTTTCTAATAGGTTTATCTGATTCTATTTTACTTGCTCGGCCTACTTGAGATCAAATTGTGCTGTGAGTGGCGCCTGAACCCGAATGAGCCAGCTCCATCCTCACAAAATTATAGAGTTTAATCCCATAGAATGAACAAAAAAAATGACTGAATACATGTATTGTTTAAATGTATTAAATGATGGGATTTTCTCACATATCAAATTTTGATGCTTTATGCTCACAGAAATATATGATCGGCTGAACTTCACTCATAAATCTTTGAGCTCTCATAGATTTAAAAAAAAAGACAAAAAACTATAAACCAATACAACATTAATACAACAAGAAAGTTAAATTAACATTTAAAAGTGCAAAGCTGAGTCATTATCTTTAGCTAAGCTATTTTGAAATCTTGAGTTTTTACTATTTTGTCATATTTTCCAGTAGTATTTTTAACTGTAATTGTAGCAGCCCTGTGATAGAAAAGATAGATTTGAAGCTAATGAGTCATTTTAAGTGCAATACTACTGAAAATCCTCCCACACTTCATGAGATACCCATTTAAACAGCATTAGCATATCCAATAAAACACTAGCTTAAAATATTTTTACAATAAGTCATTGGTTCATTAGCTACATTTACTTGCTCATCGTTGTGCTGATAGTCCTTCTTAAAAACAAAATTAAAAAAAACAGAAAAAAAAAAAGATTGTTTAGATATGAGGCTAAGCAGATTCCAACATACCACAGTTCCTTCTTTTAGGTGGGTGGCTGGTGGCTGGTTAGCTCAATTGGTAGAGCATCAGTCTCCCATGTGGGAGACCAGGGTATGAATCCCCCAGGGGACAAACATTAACACCTTCCAGTTGGGTCCTAAGGCAAGACCCTTAACGCTACTGCCTAACCATTGTAAGTCGCTTTGGATAAAAGTATCAGCTAAATGACTGTAACGTAATTTTATACAAATATCTCAAATTAATCTCTAACATACCAAGATTACAAATGGATAACAAAATTGAGACCTCACAATAATTAATAAACCATCACAGTTACTATAACTTGCTATTGAAGAAAAAAAAGGTTTGCCGACACTTATGAGACTTGAAATAACATCTGTCAACTGAGCTGACCTGACAAATGTGTAAACTGCAGCAAACATGTAAGCTGACAGCAGACTGCCAGTTAAAACTTTTGCTAATTTGGAGTGCTTTTGATTACTGTAAGCTGTTAGTCAGTGTCGAGTGAAATTTTTTCCAGTGCTGAGAACAAGATGCCTGAGCCGCCACATTAAGAGAAAATATAAAAGAAGCTACAGAGGCTGGCTCATGCCATTCTGGTTGGCTAACATTTTGGAGACCAGCCAATTTACTATGACAGCAAGCCCCCAAAATGGCATATTTAATGAAAACACAAGCATGAATCCTACTGCACCAATTTTTGGTAAAGCTATCAATCATAGTAATGTTGTTACTTATATTTTAGTAAGTGAATGGAATTTTATTTAGCTTTTTAAAGAATAGTGCTTTCTTGTTACAACACTTCATTGTGCCTCTGCCTTGCAAGTATATTTTCCAATACATATTAACCCCTTTTGCTGAAGTTCAATCCTAAATCATCAAAGAAGAATATCAGTGCTGCATCCAGAGAGGCTTATAAAAAAAACCACAGAGGGTAACCTGCACTGTTAGCAGTTTTTGTGCAAACAATGAATTTTATATGTTTAGTTACTAAAAAAAACATTATCTTTTTTTAATAAAATTTGTGCAAAATTCAACAATATTTAATAAAATGTAATGATCACTGATTGTGGCATGAAATAAGAATACCAATAAGAAGACACATTTTCTTTTTGACAGGCAGCTTGTCTTTACAATCATTATGTTTACATAAAAAACAGAAAAAAGTCTACTTTCTGTGTTAATCACCTTTGTTACCACACTAAAAGGGGGCATAAGCCTGGCTATCATAGCAAACTGATTGCCCATCTGCGCTTGTATACTGGGACAAGTGGAGCAGTCATTTTCACACCTAATTAGTTTGCTAGACTCAATGTTATTGGGGACTTAGATCAGCTGGAGGTGCAACATTCAGCTGGTCTGAGTCTGCTTTCACATTGCACTAAATCAAACGGACCAAACTTTTTAAATGACATATTTCCCTTCTTGCCCGAGGTAGTGCTGTATCAGGGATTACTGATGGAAAAGACAAAACAACGAACAAAAAAGCTTGCTGATCTAGGGCAACCTCTTTTGCCGCCACATAGGTTGTAGATCACTTCCTGCATGTACCTCACTTGAAGTAAACAGAGACCAGTGACCAGATGTCGCCTTTTGATGCGTATCAGAATTCGGTTGCGCATTTACACCAAACAAACCAGACTTTCTGAGTTAACGAACTAAGATTTGTTTAGGAAGGGCTCATGTGAAAGCATCCTAATGAAGTGACCTACCTGAGCTATCACCGTAGCTTGATATAAGTGTGCATGGAAATGTAATGAATGCTTCCTTGATAGCCTTTGTGTCATGAAAAGTTTCTACACTCAGACATTTTGTTCACTATTTTTCCTTTTGACCTTTGCATTTTTTTAAGGATTGATGTTCAATTTGCTGCCATTTAGAACTAAAATTAGTTTCCCATTAACCCTTGGTACCCAGTCAATGAGCAATTGGATCATTTGGGAGCTGTCACTCTGTAGATTAAGGCAGGTCTAGTGAATTCAAAGAGGTGCGTTGTATATCTTTTCATTAAGTAATATGCTCTTCACCCAAAGCACATGTGAAAAAATAGCTGCTCTCATTGCTAAATTGCTTAACAGCCCTTCTATTGTAGAGAAGGTAACATCCTCTGCAATTACCTGTCAATCATCCTCCCGAGCAATACTTCTTAAGTCTGAACGGAAACACTCACACTTCTGTTTTGCTCTAGCACCAAAAGCCAACAGAATTATGAGGTAAGGCTTTTAGTATACCAGAAGATGCAATATCATAATTGAGCATTTTTTAGAAACCAGCTAAACCCAATTTTTAAATGCACATTATATTCTGTGTCACAAAAACATAAATTGTGCAAGAAATAACTAGCATCAACATCTGTGCCAACCACTGACTTGGACGTGGTTACTATAATCTTAAGAGAAGACAATATAACACATTATCGAAGAGGTATTTAACAGTCGATATCATACAGAAGCAAACAGCATTGCATACAAAGGCTACAGAAAAAGTGCAGAAAATACCTGAGCCCCTTTTTGAGACCACCTTAACACTATTGGATAGGGTGAAGTACAGCAGGATCAGGAGAGGGCTGGGAGGTCTCATCTTCCTCCCCCGTCCTCACAGCCTAAAAAGAGAAGAAAGAAAGAGGAAAAGGGGAGTTAGGAAAGAGAGACAAAGAGAGAGAAAGAGCCATCAATCACTGCCTGTACATGAGATCAACTACCTCCTTGTTGCAACAAGACTAAGTGTCAGTGGGAAAGGATGTTGTGCAAACACTGCAGCAATCAAGCACACACACAACTGTACAAACATTTGCACAGCCACTACTGCACAAACATACTTGGACACTCTCACCAACACACCATTTTCCACATTCCCCTGGGGGTGGGGGGGCGGGCATGGGGACTTTTTTGTAACGATTTTCTTTCATCATTGTAATTGAGACGAGTTATCACTACATGGATATAGTTCATGAAAAACAATTCTCTGAGATGCTGACAAATCAATAAAGAAATAATTACATTGGTAAGAAACACTGCTCTTAATCACCATTTTCATAATAAAAATGGGGTGGGGGAGGAAGGGTGAAGGCACCTTAAGGAAATTTTTAATTATCACCTTGTGACTTAGAGAGATTTAACAAATATCCCACCCATACCCCTCATCGACTCATATCTTGCATTAACTGATGGAGGTGACTCATTCTCTGCTCCTCATCTTCTCTGAGTAAATGACATAATCTAACATGTAGTAATTACCCTCTAATAGCCGGCTCCTGAAATAGAGCTGGTGCTGCTGTATAAATTTGATCTTAAATGAAAAAAGAATACACTCATCAAAGTAACAGTTTATTAGCTGCCATTGTTAGCTGATGATATTACTCTTTAAAAGCAACCATCATCATAACAGTACCGGCACTATTACCAGTTACCTTTCCTGATTAAAAAAAGGTGAAGATGGGGTTGAATCTGGATATGTTATCCATGATTTATTCCCAACTCTGTCACATAATAACATTTGATCAGGCCCTCTTGACATCATAGGCCAATGAAGATAGAGGCTTTTAGCATCAGTTTTCACATTTCAGACTCGTAGATGTGGTGAAACTTTGTATTACTTCACTACTGCTCATTTCAGTAGTATGATATGTTTTAAACCAAACCATGATGCTTTACCAACCCTCTAAAGATGCCTCCATTGACCATATCTGCTTAATCCACTGTAGGTTGACAATCTCTTGTAGGGTCAACGCAGAGAGACAAAGAACCACTTGTGCTCACATCAAGAACGTACATGTTTTTTGAATGTAGGAGACCATGTGAGGTCTACATTATACAAAAAAATGTTATTGTGTGTAATTGTGTATTTTAATAACTACCATCACATATTTACCCCATGACCCTTCTCAGTCAACACAGTAGTTGGCTGGTGGTAGACAGGGTTTATACTTCAGAAACACAGGGGCGGGTCTAAAAAAGTTTTGATCTGGGTCCGCGCAGGAGCACTGACTAAGAAAAGGGGGGCACAAATGAGAAATATTTTTAGGTCTAGATTTTATTAAATATATTGAGCTGATTATTACAACTCATGTGTGCATCTAATGTAAAAAAATAAAGAAAAACTTGTAAAACAAACACCCAATAAAATATATTTTACCAAACATTTGTTCACTTTGGGTGACTCTTGTGTAGGACTTCTATCACTGCTGCACAAACACTTACACTTCAATGATAAAAGGAAAAAGATGTTTTTATCCAGGTCATCAGAGTTTCTTCATCATTGTTGCCTGTTTAAATTCAGTCGTCACATCTGCTGGTTTTATGAGAAATTTTACTATGGAAACAGTTGTATATGTGTATATAT
>JBAMHW010000014.1:11500471-11517219 GCA_037177495.1 Rhadinocentrus ornatus | reverse complement strand
CTAAACTCTATCTAGTCATCAATGCAAGTGGATAAAAATACCACCAAATAGTTATTGACTCCTTCCAATTTTTTTTTTTTATTTATTTTTTTTTTTTTAATCAATATTAGAACATAAAATCCCTCATTTACCAAATTGCTGGCATTCACTTTTGGAGGACATCCATATTTCCATCACAATGCCAACCCACATGTCTAAATCTGCAACTTTTGCTGCAACAGAATGCCTTTCAAGTCAATCTCTAAACCTTTGTTTGGATTAGACTCTGAGACCCAGATCTGATTTGTATTTAGTGTTTTCTTCTTCACCATTTCATGTTAACAAACATGTCAGCTGAAAGAATTCCTGAACAATCCAGAAGTGCATATCTCACTTTTATCAGTGCAGTTTGATCATAGAATGATGTAGCATTATCCTAGACAATCTGTTTAAGTGCAGATTTCCTGAATCCTTTCAATCCTAGATAGAGAAATAGGGCTTGATTGGCTCTGCATGCATCATATGCCTGATAGACATGCAGCTGCTATAAAAGAGCCCAGTTCCCAGATGAGGACTCAGCAGCCGCTGTTTACAGAACAGACACAGTGCCATATGTTGCAGACTTCACAAAAAGTGTGGCAGAAATAAAAAAGAGAAAGCTGGCAGGCAATAAAAAAGCATAAAAAAACGCTCCGTACATTAGCTATATCCCTCTCCTTTCTTGACTGCAACTGTGAAATGGACGGGCGCATTACCGATGTGTGGAGAGGCAACACGCCCCATCCTCTCAAACTGACAAAATACTTAAACATAAAAAATAAATAAACAAACAAACAAAGCTGCCTGAAGACAGGAAATGCTGGCTTGAGCGGTTTTCAGCTGGAATGTGCATTTACGCTTTGGTATCCATGACAGTCTATCCTATTGTCTAGAGAAGCCATCGTCGTGGCAATGAAGCCTAAATGAGGCCAGTAATGGTTCTGTGCTCAGTCCCCAGAGTCTTGCCTGTTTAAAAATCGATTCTCTGCTTGACTAGGGACCGGCTGGGAATAGAGAGAGCTGGAAGAAATTGAGAGGAAAGCCGGGACAGAAGGAAGGGAGGTTGAGACTGGTTGCAACAGATAAAAAAGAAACCAATGAAACATTCAGTCACTCCTTCAGAAATGTTTTATATCAGTGCATTCTAAAACATGAGATGATGTGGATAACATTAATCTGGCCCAGATTGTTGTACATCTCAGTAAATTAGGTTTCAGTGTTTTTTCCATATTTGTGTAAAAACACTACAGATTGAAAACAAATATGAATTTTTTTCAGCTGCACAGATATCTACTTTATCTCATCATCTCTGTGCAATTTACAATTTATACTATTGTGCTACCTGAGCAGTATGCGCACAAACGTTACATTTTCCTTCTATATAATTAACAATCAGACCAGCAATCTGTGCATGTATTTCACAGATTTATGTTAATTTGTTATTAATTTCTATTTCATGCCTGTTTTTATATACACAAAAACTATCTTTAAATGCAATTGTATGTTTAGATGTATCAAATGCATATGCTTTTTTGTGTTTCTTATTATTGTATATGGCAGAAGTTAGAGTAATAGCAGAATGCTTTTATATGTGGCCAATAATTTTAACGTTGTGATGCAACAAGGTTCTCCATTCTTTCATCATTTAGGTTTGACTCGTAAATAGCCAATTTGCTTTGGGGCAAGCTTGAGAAAAGACAAACCATGCAGAATGCTAACTGTTTGCTAAAGCCTGCATTCTCTTTAACACAATGCAATCAGTGAATCAGAAAGTAGACATATTGGACGCCACCTCATTTCTCATCTCCGCTCACTCAACATCCCCCTGTGTGCACATGAAACACAAATAGAAAAGTTTGTGGACCAAAACTTTCTAATCATTTTGATGGAACTTAGTAAGGGGCAACTCCTTGAGATGGATTATTTCTTCAAACTCAATAAAACTTTAAAAATGCTGTCACTAATTTGGAAAAAAATTAGCCTCAGAGTTTCATTTAACTGCATCTCAATATCTGAAGTCATGCACTGAACAGTCTGGAGAGGCAAAATATAAAAGAAAATTTCCATAAACTCTTATGATTTTGACGTTAAGACACTTGCTATTATAACATTCATTCAACAAAAATCCTCTTTCTTTATGCCAGAAAAAAAAGCTAAATCACACACAACAAACACACCGCTGCAACTTACCGAAGTGTGAGCAAACCAACAGTAATGACAGACTTGATCTGAGGTGGAAAAGTCTTCATAAACCTGACTGCCTACAAAATGTCCAAGACGTTGCCTGTTTCCACAGTGAAAGATATATGGGCTTCATCAGCATCTGAACCAATAAGAGCAACTTATGGGTGTTGCAGAACAGTGCCTCTGGCCAACCAGAAGTCCCAAACACTCATTCACACACACACACACACGCACACACACACGCACAAAGAAGGCAATGTGTGGGAATGTGAACGACCTGTATATAACATTCACTGGGGATGGATGGAAGGAGGGAACACGCACAATGTTTAATTGAACTTGTTCAGACATTATTGACACCACCCAATCTTACTTCACCAAGCACATCTCAGTGACCTTCAGCCAGGGACAATATATGTTCTACAATAAAACATGCTATAAGGTCAAATATGTGAAACTCTACTTATCCCCGATCAGTACTTATAAATAAAACTAAATATGATTCAAAGTCAATGATAAACACTGTGAAAATATTAGATAATTCTAGTTGTCACTAAATCTTTTTTTTAAATATCAAAATTAAATTATGATCATCAGAGAAATCTAGTTGTTCTCGGTGTTGCAAAAGCTCCAAATTTTGATGTATGTGAGATGTTTTGCTGCACAGCACCATAGCTGCCATCTTCAGCTCTCCTAAAAAAGATGACTGACGGTTCTTTTTTTTCATTTAAGATTAAATATAGTCTTTGTTTACTTAGAAGAAGAATAGTGGAGTAAATAGTTTTAAAGTGTTTTGGTAGATTTTGTTTTGACTCTAACTCTTACAAATAGGGGATTTTCTAATACTGCAGTGAGGATGATCAATAACTACGTTTACATGGACAACCTTTTTCCTATCCAACAACATTCCCGCTGACATGTTTATATTCACGCTAAATAAAGGGATCTGATCTGTGTTTACATCATGGAAAGATTGAATATGATTGTAAAACGTTTAACACTCATAATTTGTACTGATTTGGAAGAAGATAAAGGGAACAAAAAAGTTTTTACTAAATTTTATTAAATATCTACTTGAACAACTTGTTTGGAGTCTTCCTACTGTTGAGATTTTCAATAATCTGAAGTTCTTTCAGAGTTTCCAACTAAAAGTCGTATCCTCCACAGTTCTGTTTTTCTTCAAATCTTTCCTGAAACTCATCATGTTAGCAAACCCCCATGTGGTTCAAGCAAGAGCAGAAACAACATCCATCACATAAACCATCAAAAATTGTGTTAAACATGTTAATTTTTTACCCTGTTAATCCAATTGTGGAATGGTTAAGACCTCCCCCTGATCAGGTTAAAAATTAATTCTGATCTAGGCCGATCAGAGAAGCTCAGTTGTTTAGATGTCACATTTCTTGTTGATTGAACAGTTGAATCGGTCAATAGTGCTCCATGTAAATGCATCTAGTCATGTCTAGTCTAGTCATCTTACCCCTCCCCTGCAACCCTATGTAAAAATTTCTAGATCCACCAATGCTAATGGGAAAATATGCATTTTAGTTAAAGCATAAATACCCATATATAGTGATTGTATTTGCAACTAGAGACTCTTCTGCTTAAACACATTTACATTAATTCCTCAAACTGCTTTCAGTTAAATAAAACAATACACTGAACAGCTGCAGCAATTAGTGGATTAATAAGTTGATTAATTATTACCTGGACCAAACAAGACAGCTGAGGAGTGTGTACCTCTCTTGAATTATGCAGCTATATTTATAATTGTGAAATGATTTATTAGATTATCTATGCTTGTTTTATTCTACAAAAAAAGTTAAAACCAGTGAAGTAAAATAAAACATCTGGTTTTGGGATTGTTGGGATTGTTTAAAAGAGTGGCTGTTAAACTCTAATATTTAGTATCCACTTTTTGTTGTTGATCTAGAAATTGTATTTAAAATCCTCCATCCACACACACACACATATCCACACACAGTCAGTATCATTGATTGTTCTCCAAGCACGGCTGTATCCATAGTGCAGCTGCTGTGGGTCTCAGAGAAGCGTAAAGGCCCTGCAGGGAGCAGTCCAGTTATCTCAGATGGAATCTTATTACAGGATTTATGTGAACAGAAACAGAACTGTTCAACAGTGCAGTGGTGTGTGGGTTTTTTTGTGTGTGTGAATATGTGCATTCCTGCTGTGAGGTTATCTGAGGTTTTGCCAAAGGAATATTGAGAGGGGGGTTTTGTCAATTTCAACCCTGGCATGTAATACCCACAACTCTTCACAGGCCATGTGTTCAGCATCTTCTGTGTGGCGTTTTATATTTGGCTACATTATCTTGCCATATTACTGTTATATGAAAGGAAAGTCTTACAAAAACAGCCAGAAATGAGGAGACATACCAGAACAGCCTGGGTAAAAGCACAATAATTTATCTCCCTTTCTGTCTCTTTTTCATTTCTTTCTTTATTCTTTTTTTTTTTCTTGACAACCTGCAAGGCCTGTGCAGGCTAATCTGCACTAGTGTGTGGATGGAGGGAGAAAAAAAGGATAGGAGGAGAAGGAGGTGGGGAGTCAGCAGGAGAGAGGGAGGGAAGCATGGCAGGAGCTGCAGGACTAGGAGAAGTGCCAGATAACTGCTGGAGCCAAGAACAGGACTGACTGGGCCTGTGTGTCAAATCAGTGTGCACGGGCACACAAACACACACACAAGTACACAAGATGAACAGACACATTGATGTCACTGACCATCAACCAACACGCACCAGCTCTAACAAACATAGACACTTAGCAGTCATCCATCATTACACAAACTCGAAAGCATGTGTGTGTTTGTTCATAGTGAGATCTGAACGTTTAAGGGCTTAAATTTCAACTCATTCTCTAACAAGGAAGCTTTCTGCTGCGCTAGATTGCTGCCATGTGTGTGCTTCTGTGTAAACATGATTGAAAGCATGTTTAAAGACCTTTAACAATTGGCTGGGACTTGGT
The DNA here is from genome assembly GCA_037177495.1 of Rhadinocentrus ornatus. Classification (NCBI taxonomy): domain Eukaryota; kingdom Metazoa; phylum Chordata; class Actinopteri; order Atheriniformes; family Melanotaeniidae; genus Rhadinocentrus; species Rhadinocentrus ornatus. The sequence goes on along the minus strand of JBAMHW010000014.1, from coordinate 11,512,032 downwards.
TTCCACTCATTACTGACCAATGGCACTAATCAGGCATTCTGTACACAATGTGCACCTATATCATTGTTAAAAACAGTGCAGTATTTATGGCAGTCCCCACTCCCCAGAGACTCGTTGCACCGTAACACAGACCACTTCTGCTGACAGCATACTGTAACAGGTCGGAGTGTTTTAGCTTAAGGAAACTACAGAAACTCCTCTTCTTTTTTTCTTTTTGATGCAGCTCTCTTTCCTTCTCTCCCTTGCCAGTTCTTGCACGACCTTGTCAGTGTATCTCAGTCTTTTCTTTCTTTTAGTTTCAGCGACATGTTGACGAATTGAGAAATAGAAATTTGAGGTAAAGTTGCTTTTCTCTCACTTTCTGTATCTCTCTCCTTTTTTTTTATACATCCATTCGACCAAGAGATCTTGGCTAACAATTTCTCTGTAGCAAGCGAATCTGATCATGTAAATTCTCAAAAACCATTTCCTTGCCAACGAAACTGCCAGCTGTGGGATTTTGAACATCTATGTCTCTAAGGAGTGCCATCACTGTGATTCACTTTCTGCACCAATTTTATAAAAACAGAGATGATTAAATTACACCTTTAAATACAATGTTATCCTGTAAGACAAAGTAATTTACCAGGGTTAGTCGTGTGTGTTATATGTGTCACAGAAAAGAGTATTTCATATGTTTCATTCCTTCACTCGTTTCATTTGTGTGTGTTGTAAGTGCACATGAGCTGAGACTGCTCATATTTCATCTCTTATCCCAAAGGACATTGCTAAGATTTGCCCAGAACCAATGCAAAGTGACAGCTGAGAGAATGATTTCATTACAGACAGTGTGGTCTAACCCTTTGTGTTTTATGGCAAGGCCAAAGCAGGACGTATACAGCGAAGGAGAAACTAATATGAATGAGGTCAGGGATAAGATCTATTCAAGTTTTATTAAATACATGACACAATCACATGATATATAATCAACAGTGCATACAGTTTTTCTTGCTTTTTTCTCTGGTTGGAACTGGAAGGCGCGCTTACTTGCACCAAGTGGCCAAGAGGGCAACATGTTCTCCAAACTCATTGAGAGAAAAGCAACTTTGCCATCTTTCAAAAACGCCCATGCAGTGTAACTGCTGTCTGATGCACCCACAAACTCACAAAGCTCAAATAGTTGCTCCTGTTGACAAAAATATGAGGAAAAATCCCTGGGATTATGGCAAAATTTCTCTTACAATTCACACAAGATATCATTTACAAAACATCTTTGTAGAGTCTTAATAGAGCTACTTAGTGCAAAAGCTGTTAGGAGTAGGAGGATGACTTTTAAGAGGCTTAAGTGTCTCTTAAGCAAGAGAGAAAATGTGACAGAAAGAAAATATGAGAAATATTCTCCAGATACTGAATGACAGGAAGTTAATGAAACGCTACAGATTAGATTGTGCAGAGATAATGTTTGTGGTCGATCTCATTAGAGATGTACTCACATCTACCACCTAGCAATAATGCTGTAACACCAAGTAAAATCAACGAAAATCCTCATGCAACTGAAGCATAGTAAGAGTGACTGTGTTTAGTTTTGTTTATTAGTGTAGTTGGTATACTTTTTTGGTAGGTTTATGAAAAATGTATTGCTGTTGCAGTAGATATACGACCTGACCATCTAGCACAAGACTGAATGAAGGTATTTGGGATTTTAGCAACTAAAATAATAGATTGCATTTGATAGAAGACAACAGTCGTGGTTTAATAGAAAAATGTTTATCTGAGGATAAGGATAAAAAATAAAAAAAGATAATTTACACTTAAATACATTATTTTATCCTTTTTAATTTGCACCACGTGGCAATATTAAGTGGCAAAGCTTTAGCCTTGACAGCTAAACATCTGCATCTGCCACAAACATTCTTTATAAACAAAAATTTTGTAACAGCTTCTTTCAAAGCCTTCAAATCTCAAAATCGTTGTAATTATTATATATAAAACACAACAAGCTAACTCGTGGTTTCATCAGATTTCATTAAAAGGTTCCAGATCCTAAATCCCAAAACTTTCATTAGAAATTTGCTTAATTTTGATTATTGCAGAAAAATGTTCTTTTGAGTAGAATAAACCCACTCTAGTGTAGCTAATACTCTTTTTTTTCTTTTTATTTGCTGAGAATGCTTTTGAAACATTGATAGAATAATATAAAAAACACAAATACTTTGTGGTCTGATCTGAAATACAACATGACTATTTTGTGGTTTCAACAAGATGGAAATATTTCTGATCTTACAGTAGTTGTATTTAAGGTTTGGTTGGGTTTTGACACAAAAACACCCCTGGAAGGCATAACTGGTGCAAAACTACAAGTAAATAAAACAACTGATATACAACTTTTTCTAAATCTGATGGGTTCACATTAAGGAAAACCTGCTTAGTAAATGTGTAAACATAAAATCACCGCACATGATGAGCAACAGAACTCAAAGGTACAAACTAATCATCTCTGCTGTTAAAATACTTCGATTTGATTTCAAGTGACTTAAAAAGTGAATTAAAAAGCCAAGCCCAGCATCTATACAGGTCTTACTCCACATTGACATCTGTTGAAGAACAGTTAAAATAAGAGGTGAAGCTTCTTGAGAAAGAGCTCCAAGTAAAAACTTCCAGCAGAGAAACAAAATTTAAAGAATGAAGGAAAAAACAAGCAAGGCATCAGTGTTTGATCTCTGAAAGTGATAATGTCAGAGAGTTTATCAGAAGAGTTATCACGGGAGTTGAGTTCAAGCATCTATTACCAAGTATCCTGTGGTCTCTTGCATAAATCTATTTGATTTTGGATACTTCCTGCAACGTAAACCAATTACTTTAAAAAGCTCAGAACAGCTGAAGTACATTAATAATAAGAAAGAAGAATCATTCCTTACTTATGTTTTCTCTTCACAGTCTTTAAAAATCGAAAATGATGAAAGAATACGTTTTGAGAATAATACCATTCTGATCATTACTCTTCCAGTTAATATTTCTATCATGTTCTATCTATAAGTACCTTATATTTAATCAGATATTCCACATTGTTCCACTAAGGACAGGGAATGGTATAGTCGTAATTATAGCTAACAGCTGTAAACAAAAAGAAGCAAGTATAAACCTAACATGCATCATCCCACCATTCTGGCTGGCCCCCATCCATCTCCAACACCAACGATAACACCTGTATATAGTGGGGAAAAGCTAAATAATAAAGCTCTTGACACATAATCACAGAGTAGAACTATTACTTATACCAATAAATGCAAATGTGAGTTTAAGCTTGAAGGTCATCAAACTTGCATCAAAATGCCATTGTCCTATTTTCTGAGATGAATGTTATATTTGTTGTGCATGTTTGGCTCTTTTGAAGGGCAGTTAATCAAGAGGTTCTTTAACTGTGTGCTGTTTGATTGACAATAAAGCAAGAATAATGTGTCAAGGAAGATGTGGCTCTTTAAAACACAACCCACTGCCAAACATCACATTTAACGGTTCAGTGAAAAAAAAATAACATGCTTGTGCACATGCTTATTCACATGAGTGGGACTCCCTTCACCTATTCTATAGCATTTTCTGGAGCAGAGACACAAATCCCTGACCTGTGCTCTCTGCTGTGATCTTGACTGTTTTGGGACTTCACTGGATAATAGAGTAATTAAATGCACCTGTCATATGACAGCTCTCTGTACCATTCTGTTGTTGCACTATATGAATGAGTTTCTTCTTTGCTATGTAATTGAAATTTTTGACATTTTGAGTCAATATGCCACAAATAAATCCTTAGCTTCCACATCAAAATGATTATTTCTAAACAAACCATGCTTAATTGACTGTGTGCCTCCGTGGCTCTTTCCATCTGGAGGATGCTGTGTGACAGCTTCCCTTAAATTACAAATATCAATCTGCCACAGTGGGAGCTCAGCTGCCAGAGGCCTCATGGGGGTCCACGTCAAAGCAACCAGCCTTCAAAACAAAGCCATCAAAATGCTGGGCTTGCTCTATGCTTTGCTCTGAATCTGTCTCTTCACCTGATCACAACTCCAGTTATATTACTGAATAACTCAAGAGCAAGGGCTTGTGGTGTATACTAAAAAGCTGCCAATGATAAAATACCAGCAACACTTGGCTGGCTTCTGTAAGAAAGCTGACCTGAAGTTGGCCCATTATGTGGTTCTGGGTCAGCTCTGTGTGCCACCTCCCCTCTTTCCCCCTATGGCAGGGACAACAGACGTTAGCACCAAGGGCTCCCAATCTGCTATGTAATCTGTGGAACTCTCCCTAAGCGTGTCCTCCTTCCTCACAACTGAATTTCTGCTCCAAGCAACACCACCACTTACACTCCAACCACCAGTTTATTGATAAACTTCACCACAGGATCACTTTCACTTCGTAGGAGAGCAATGGGTCTGCGGCATGGCTGAATTCAATCAACATTGGAGGAGAACATATGTTATCCATTACCTGGATAAGTCGATTTCAAGGAGACTCCATCACTTCACAACAGATGACAATTAACACAAAAGTGAACTGGTGAAAGATGGTCCTGCTGGGTATTAGTGAACAACTCCTATAGCAAACATTATCAAATGCTGCTATTCTGTTAAGACACTTTGATATACACAGAAAATCATGCACATTCATAGACACTAAGCAACAGTAATCACAGAGAAGCAATGCAGTCAATTATTGGGCTCACAGTAGCTGTCACAGCTCCCCCAGAGTTAATTTGATTTCCTCTTGGGTTGTATATCAGTTCTCCAACTGTGTTTATAGCAGACATAGTGTGCACCCTGCACATTGTACCAGGAATTGTGTGTTTAACCCTGTAGAGTCCAAATGGAAATTACAGCTCAAGGATTGGTTTAAACTAAGCACACACATCAGCTGAGTGAAGATAATATTCAATGTTGTAAATGCTGTTAAATTGCTGTATTCTGTGGCTTGTTTTCATACAATAGTGTGATTTTTAAAACATACAAAAATAATGTAGAGTGTGCTTGAATATTAATTACTGGGAAAATAAATGATTTCTTTTTTAGACATAATATAGTCTGGCAGCAGGAGCGGACCTTGGTGGTCCTCAAGACATTAGACTGCTGTTTGTGATACAAAACATATAGACTGAGTTTACACTGTTGTATTTAAAGTAAACAGTATGATTCAGGGTCAAATCTGTGAAAAATAAGGGACAGGGGATAAAAAGAACAATGTGTCATCACGGTATGAGCAGTGTAGCATTAAGAACTGATGTCTCGATTAGAATGAGCAATATTTAAAATGTATGAAACATATCAGAATGGCTGACAGGATTAAATAAATACTTTATCTTCTATTTCTTTACAGTTTCTGTCAAATGCTTGTATATAAACCGCTCAGTGCGCCATGCATGCATGCGGGTCACTGGCTGCTCAAATGTTCAAACAAAAAGTGTAAGTGAAGCCATGAAAGAGTTACTGCAGCAAATGAACACTCCAACTTACAAACTGAGGTCAGTCGAACAAAAAGAGCTTTCAGTTTCAGCACCACGGACAGTTCATGTCATCTTCCCTATGACTAGGCGCTGCTGTCAGGAACGACGGCCTGCCGCTTATCCGCCTCACTTTGCGACGTTTGACAGAAGTGAATTCATTAAGGAAAGGCCCCGCGCTCGTAAAAATTACACCGATAATCAAATAAGACACAAAGACATTTAGTCTCAAGACTTTTCTTCGTTAACAACGAGAGCTGGAGATATGGCGCACATCTAACTGGACCCCTGGCACGTCGTCTCTGGCAGAACAAATTGTTAAAGGATAGATAACAAACAAACAAATAAATATATAAATAACTGCTATGATTAACGGCTTGTATGCTGGGCTTGATGTTGCCCACCTTAACTGCAGTCCAGCGAAACAGCACTGGTGGACTTTCATTCAACCTGAATGGCCCACTACTTCGTGCACGCGCGTATGTGAGTGCGTGGGTGTTTGCGTGTGCGTGTGTGTGTGTAAGAGAGAGTATAAATAAATAAATCGAGTTCACGATGCAGGCAATCAAGGATCACCACTTGTGATGCGATCATCATCTTTCTATGCTCAGATTCCTGCGTTATGCATCGGTATTTGCATGGTTCCACGCAATGGGCCGCCCCTTTTCTTTTCTTTTCTTTTCCCTATGGGCAACTCACACAGTAGGTCGAAATGGCACGAAACCCAAACCTGTTCAAACCCGCACCGATTAAGCAAGAATCTGGGATTCTTCTTTATTTATATCACTTTGCGGATAAAATAAAGGATATGCAACGTTTTTGTGGGTTAGGGCAGTTTAGACCATGCAACTACACACACACACACACACATTTCAAACTGTATCAGTGGTTTGAGTGTACACGTGACACAAATATACACAAGGAGAGAGAGAGAGAGAGAGAGAGAGAGAGAGAGAGAGAGAGAGAGAGAGAGAGAGAGGTAGATAAAAAGCGAGCACAAGTTTTTTTTGTGTATGTATTTTCCTGTTTGTTTCATTGTTAAATCTTTGCCTCAGTACATCCAGCAGCCTGTATAAAGACAGGATTGTGCATATAATAAGGCTTACTGGTAGACTGCCTTCAGGGAAAGCTGCCGCTTCGCTTACACCTTTATCTAAATCCTCTCCTGAGTGAGCTTCAGTGAGCCCGGCGGCCCGCTGTACGAGACTGCACTGCAGAGGGCTTCTCCATGATTGAGTTCCTGAGCAAATCGGGAGCCAAACACAAAGAACAGAACTATTCAGTTAAAAAATAAAACAGAAACAATGATATTTGCTCTCAGGCTGCTCCTTATTTTAGTTGTCTATTTCTTTTAAATGCATTCTATTAGATCATGTTTGAACAAATAATAATGCTGCATCACTGACCGGTGCTGAACTTCTTAAAGCGTAGACGCTTATTTTTAAACTGATGAAGTGCCTATTACATCTCCACCTCCGTGGTTTATCTAGAATAACTGCTGAAAGTGCCCGACGTAAACCCACGAGTTATTGGTGATCAATGTTTCGCTGCATAATCAAACAACCAGTTTAAACGAGGTCTGCAAACTTTAACACGAAGAACCGCGTTATGTCCGTATAAGAAGAGGTAAAAAGTGGCCTACCTTCAACTCGATTCCAAAATCGTACGACGCCGTGTGTCAGTCAGTGGGGAAGGCTTTGGACATCACAACTCCTGGTCAATAGAGAGGAAAACCTTTCCATACAGTGGGTGCAAGCCGGGGATGTTCTGTGTTTCAGCGAGATCACCCATTCAGCCAACCGTCCGGATTAATTCCAAACACAAGGGTGTAGATTTTGTTTCTGTCCTGTGGGGAAGAAGTGCGCCAAGCTCTCTCCTCCGCAGATGTGACTTTGCGCGCTGGAAATAAAACGGATGACGGGTTTGGGAGAGGACTCTACTACTGAAACCCGTGAAACATGATAAGACAAAACGAGTTTGCGTGAAGCTGCCAAATGACAGCCTCCCTCCAAAATATCTGACAGCTGACTTTGACGCAAATCGCGCTCAATTACTAATCCTCTCCTGTGGGTGCTTGACCATCCCAAACGCACTCGGCGGTGCGGTCCTCGCTCAGCCTCGCCGCGGTGGAGATGTGGGGTGGAAAAAAAGAGAAATGTATGGATATAATCGCCAGATCCAATTGGGGGTTTCCTTCACAGCTCCACTCTGTAGTTGCAACGCTCACGATGAGAACAGTCTCTCCCCGGTCCTAGTGCACCACGCAGACGGCCAGTTGGCTCTAACACACATCGCGGCTGCACCTGCACTCTGTCATCCTCATCGATTAAACACTAAAATGGATGAGGGGAAAAGAAATTCCAGCAGATACCTATAACTCAACTCAAAGCTTCGACGCTGAACAGAGAGGGATGTGCAAAATAAGGATCTTCACTTGTCGGAAGAGAGAGAGAAAAGGGTGCAGGTAGAAAATGGGAGGAACAGAGAAGAGGTAGAGGAGGGTAAAGGAAAAGGGAGTAAGATCAACAGAGACAGAAACAGAGAGAGAGAGAGAGAGAGAGAGAGAGAGAGAGAGAAAGAGGGGGGAAGGGGGTTAAAACGGAAACCAAGAGTTCCGCATACAAATGCCTCTGCCTCATTTGAGATGAAAGCTGGAACTGAAGTCTGAATTCATAACATATACTCCTGCAGGAAAAGGGGGAAAAAAAATAACTTTCGGTGCAAATCAATCTGATCAATGCAGGACAAGCACAAGAGGGGGGCAGTTCCAGTTTAAATTATTTTACTGAGGACATTTAAAAGACCAGCATAAGCCAATAAGGGGAGTCAACTATTACTTCTGCCTGTGAATGTAGAACATTCATAGAAAATGAAGTACAATGTTTTGAGATTTTAAACGTTACATAAAAGCTTTTTTAAATATACAGCAAAAATAAGCTGCTTATTTGCTGATGCTTCATTACTAACCATATCGGTATCTTAAGATTTTCCAAATTACCTACTTTATTTATTTTACCAGGACAAAAAAACTAACAAAACTTAAATTTTACTATAGAAGTTTGAGGGATTTAGATCAAAGTCAAGATAAGAGTAGAATCAGTCAAGATGTGTGTGTTGAATTTATAAAATAAAAATGGTGAGAAAATTTTTATATTAATTGGCTAATGTTAAAATTGGTCTTTTCTAATCTAGACTGATAATTAAAATTAAATTAATTAATATTCATTAATGAATTAATAAATGAATGATTAGTTTAATAATGGATTTGATTTAACTGGATTATGCTGTAATAAGAGAAAAGTTGAACTAAGCTAAATTATTATTTTTTCAATTGGTAACAAATAATTGAATTAAGTTGATAAAACTTGACAGTTTTGAGTCAGACTTACTTAAAACTTTTTAAAAAAATTTACTCTGACTCAATGCTATAGAAAGTTAACTTAAAATATTCAAGTTCCAAATGAAATATTTGATCCTAAAGTAAATCGATCTTTGACATTATAGTGGGGAAACTTCTAATTGTATACTTTTACATACTAGTTTTTGTTTCTAAAATAGGTGTATTTTATTTCTAAATAAGATGTTGTGCTTTATTTCTGCTGTTGGAATAAGCCAACCACAATTGCTAAGTGTTGATCATGTTGTCTCTCTCTGCACTGTTGTTTACACTCACGGTACCAACTTCAACATTCAAACAGAACAAAACAATCCAATAACATTGTCTAAATGTAAAGATAACACAGGCAGTTAAACACATAACACAAATCCATCAGGTACATATCATAAAAGGTTAAATTCCTGCTAAACATGCATTTCCAATGAGCCTTTGCAGTTGGTACTAAAAGATTTGAGTAGATCTGAGTGTGAAGTTGAATGAACTTCATAGATGTACTTGGATAAACTTAATTAAACTTGTTACAAATGGTAGCAATTCATTTAGGTTGGTTCAACAATTCTCTTGATTTGAAGGTAATTGAATCAACAAAAGTACTGGTGCAATAGGAATAAAGTGAAATTAACTGGTGGCAAAGTCTGTTTCTTCTCTTTTTGCTTCTATGCATCCCTTCATGTCTTACTAGGACCTCAAAGAAATGAAAACTGGCCAAAGTATTTACTATGAATGATCGAGAGCAACAAACAATATCCTTTTTACCTTTTCCTCCAATACGTCATGTAGTACCTTTAGGTAGGAATAGTAGGAATTTGGCTTTCTTTGTTTATGTTATTCCTCTGAAGACAATTAGGTAAATAATTTGCATTGTTGTGGAGTAGTATTTGTTCCAATCTGATAATATACCACAGTGCTAAAGCAAAGTGAGTTATAACAGTCAAAGCTGGTATCCTATGAAATTTGATTATACATATAAAGAAGTTGTATTAAGGTCATTTACAGATACATGATTCTAATTAGAGGGTATGTTTCCCAAACTGTGTATCAGTGATATACTGCATATTGTCCCTTTACGCCTTCCCTTTTAAAACATCCTGAACGCTCTGGTTAGTCACTTAATTGGTTAAAAATAAAGAACTACAAACTTCTCTTTCTAAGATGTGGCATAGCAATCACCAAACAGGGACTATGCAAGTCTTATGCATGACAGTGTTGAAGAAAAGCCTGGGGGTTGTTACTCCAGAGATATTTTACATGAACAAAAGGCTGATGAAACATAGCAAGGAGAGGAGAGGAAAACCCCCAAAACTTTGGATGACTCCTTTAAAATGATTTTTAAAGGGAAAAAAAATGTTCTGTGTACAAACTTTGTTTATCCTTCACAATTCCTTATATTTTTTTGCTGTCAATCACTTCCCAGATAGGAATATTTTCCCTTTTAGTGACCATTGGATGAATTGCACTCATGCATGTGCCGTATAATAGTTAATATGTTACAAAAAATGTTTAAAATTTTTTTGAGCCAATAAAGTAGGGCTATATGAGTGTAAACCAGTCACTCCTACAGATAAGTGAAACATTAAGACAAACTCTGACCCTAAACAGAAAAAGACCTATTGAGTTATGTTTTGAGTGCAGTTTACTGACATGTTTGAATCAGTTTGTTTAATCAATGGGAAGGGTCATTGTGAGTGTTCATCTTAATATTTCTATGTAGTGTGGAATAGTTTCTGGGGATCAAGGAGTCATGTTTTTGATTCTCATTTGGAAGATATAAGTCAGAAATTATGTAAAATGGTGACTAATGTACAACAGAAATGATACAAGTTTGATGGTTTCAAAGAAAACTTTATCTACTTTCAAGGGAGCCAAATCACATCTGACCCACTTAAGACTATACTTATTTGACAGAAATGAAAGGTAAATCACAAAGTGTTTTTAATAATTTTTATTTATTTTTTTCTATTTCCTCCCAAATTTGGTCAATTACTTGTTCCACTGAATTACAGCCATTTGCAATTCAGCATTTACAGCCATCTTTTGGTGACACTACACATCCTAAAATTTGGTTTACAACCAGTCTATGGAATTGTGTCTGATTCACATTTCTTCTTTTGTAGCTATTCAAATGAATTGCTCCAAATTTGCTTCAATAGTGAATTAAAACTGGCTAATGAAAGATAAATATGAAAATGATATGTAATGACATGTGGCCTTCACCATCATCAGATTCCACAGTTCCAGAGACTTGTAGAGTCACTAGCTAAAAGCTGTGAAAATGTTCTAGGGAAATGTGTTGGCTGAACATGTGACTGAGACACACTATGTTGTTTTGCCCTGTATTTCGGTTCTTTTACAGAATACGCCAGCATTTGTGGTTATGAATGTATTAGCCTTACTTTGTCAAATATAATTAGGATCTGTGGCCTCTGTAAACTAGATGGGAAAGTAGTGAGCTGTCTTGTATAACTGCACTTGCTCAGGGCCCAGGAAACTCGTCACAGATGTGTCTGCCTCCACAATTTTTCTTTCAGAGCATGAGTAGGTACCTGACCATCATCACGCCTGCAGAAAATATAGAGGCTGACTACTATGACATAAATCCTCCTCTTCATTCTCCTTCAAAAATACACCCTCCCTCACTCCCTCCCCAAACTCCCAGATGAACCTCTCTCTCCGGATCCTCTAGAAGCTGCAGGT
>JBAMHW010000014.1:11468483-11494032 GCA_037177495.1 Rhadinocentrus ornatus | reverse complement strand
TAATTTAATTTAATTTAATTTAATTTAATTTAATTTAATTTAATTTAATTTAATTTAATTTAATTTAATTTAATTGTAACTGCACTTGCATGATGTTTGCGTCTGCAAGGAAGATCGTTAGAAGCAGAAAAACAGCAGTGAAGGATTGGTGGCTAGGGACTAACTTATTATTTAAGCCCACCCTTTTCTGATAATTGGTTGGTTTAGCTTGTTACAGGAAGAAATTCTCACATTGAAATTAGTAGCTTGCATTTTATACATTTTATCAAACAGACACATTTACAATAAGGCTTTTAATGGCAGAGGTAGTTGGACCACATTGAGAAATTATAAATGTAAGATTTTATAGATGAGGTTCACTAAACCAATGAGTCCATGTGACCAGCTACTCAAGGAATGTGTTGGTAGAAACTAAAATTCAAAAACAGAGCAAAAGTAAAAATCTAAAAATAAACAATGTAAGCTCAATGCAATTGTCAACAAAATGAAAGAAGCCACGAATTAAAGGCTTGAAAGCTGGTCAATCTAGTCAATTTAGCAAAGAATTAAAAAAAAATTAGCATGAGTTAATCTTGAGCCACGTGTGAATGATCTGAGCAAAATTGTGAGCTAATTAACTAAACACAGAAAAGGTTTGGAGCAAATGCAAGGAGAAAAATACCGGACATGAGCAAAGATAAAAGAAAGGATAAAAAACAAAACAAGATGCAAACAAAAACTTAGCTAAAATGAGTGAAATTAGACACCAGACAACTTAAAAATAGACTATTACAAAATTATTAAGTAAACCTTTTACTCTGCTTTCTGGGTTGCCACAGTGATCTGTGCTATCACTGTGATGTTGAGGGCAAAAAACCTCAAAATGTATTTAAGGACTTTTTCTGATGCTTATTTGTATAACCTTCAAACAAATGACATGACAAACTAGCACCAAAAAGTGTCAAGTAACTTGTTGGGTAAGATTAAATACAATAACGTGCAGTGTTATGTCTTCTAAATTTGAAACAGCTTTAATGAAGAATACATAAGCTCTAAGAAAGAAATACAATAGAAAATAAGTCAGACAACAAACACACATAAAATGATTACCTAGAGAGCATATTATATCATAACAATATTATAAAGTTTCCACTCTGCAAAGAGTCTGTCACTTACTGATGTTCTAAAAGTATTTCCTTGTATGACACCAAACCGTTGAGGTCTCATTTAACAGAAGGTTGCTTAACAATCTTGTCATTATATAAGTCCTCTTTGGGAACATCAACTTTGTTCAAAAACAATCGTCCCCTCCATGTGCCTCCCAATGCCTCTAGTGTTCATTAACATAGAAATTGATGAGACACAATTGATGCTCTAAAGCTAAGTTCATTCAGCAAGGTCAGCCAAAAATCAGTAATTAAGCTGGCCCTTAATGTGAAGAGGATCTGCTTATTAGTTGTGCAAAGACTCATTCACATAGAACTGAAAATGGAAATAGAATCTAAGTGATTCCAGAAGATGCCTTCAGGATGTCAGCACTCAGCGTGTAAAACAGTTACCGACTATTACATAGGCCATATAGGGCTGAATGTGGACTCAGTCTCCTTGCCTCTAACTGCTTCACACTTCTATCTTGAGAGATACAAAGAGAAAAGTCCGATTAAAGGCTGTGGAAATGCCCTAGAGCCGCAGCAGACTGAAAGGAACAAGAAATCTATGATCCTTAGACCCAGTCAGAAAAAGGTCTTGCTACAGATATGCTACTAACACATGCTCAGTTGTGCATCATTTCAAGACCAATTTGGGTCAAATAGGGGGAAGGAGACTAAAGCTTACACTCCATACTAGCCTTTTTTCCTTCTGCTGGTACTTTTTAACTTCTGCTTTCCTCACATTTTATATCAATAATAACATATATGCGAATTTTATGAAGAACAAAAGGGGTGCAGTAAAGTGTAGCATGATCTAGTTGCATGTTTTAAGCTCCACAGAACTGATGGACAAACTGATGGACTATTTACACCTTAACTGTCTGAAAGAGACATTAGCAGGAGTTACTTTTTTACTCCATTTCCCCTCTATCTGTGTCTTTGTCATGACTGTGCTGGAAATTATGTTGACATGCACATATAACAAGAAATTTTCATACCATATACCTTCATTAAATTAGCTTTAAACCCCTGGGGCCCTCACTTGTCTAGCTCTCCTGCTAATAGAATGCCGTTAAGACCAATTTAATATACTCTGGCCATTGGCAGACAGAAGGAGCATGATGACTGAATTATTTCGCTGGGATTTGGAAATTGTGCAGGGCAAACACAATTTACATTATATATTATTTCAGACCTCCATCATTCCCAATTTTTCTGTTGTTATAGCATTAGATATTATGGTAGTGAGAAGACAGCCTAGTTTTTCCTACAATAGCTACCTAGTTAATGACACGATGAAAGCTGAAAAGATTAATTCCTGAGGAGGTATGTCCTGTTTAACATCCTTTAATAGAAATAAGGGGTTTGGTGTCTATTGTTAAGTAAAGGCAAGTTTTGTTCCACACATGTGGAGCATAGAAGCTGAATGCAGCTTCTCCATGTTTGGTTCTGACTCTGGGAACTGATAAGAAACTGCATTAAGATGACCTGAGGGTTCTGGTAGGTTCATACTGGGTCAAGAGGTCACTAATATATTTTGGTCCTAAACCAAAATATATGTGGAAAATAGAAAACAAATTATCAATGTGGCACTTTTCCCTGAAATTTTCCCTGAAATTTAAAGACAAATTCTATTAAAAACATGTAATCAAATTACGCTACATTTATTGCCCACAGCCTGCTTTTTCTGTTAAAAAATGTAAGAACTAGTTTGTCACTGGGTTAATGCTTGGATTGAAATTTGGTCTGGTTATCACTGCAACAATAGAGAAATGCATCAACATGCATGCAGGAAGCCAAAAGTGACCAATATCAGCTATTCTTTTTTTAATCATTATCTCGAGATAATGGGGACCATTTTCTTGTAATAATAGTAATAGTAATAGGATCATTTATCTTGTGAAAACGGCTTGTTTTCTGATGATTAAGGTAGGCTCATAGTAAGTGTGTCACACCTGGTTTCATTGATCAAAACAGACCCCATTACAGCTGATGAGAGTGGTTGAGGTGTTGGGAGAGAAGAACCCCCCCCCAAAAAAAAGACAAAGACATGCATGTTTGGCTGATTTGAGTCTCTAAATTCTCGCCAGGAGTGACTGCGAGTCTGACTGAATGCTTGTCTGTGTTGGTTCTGTGATGTTTTGTATTTTATGTATGTAACTTTGTATTTGAATAATCGATTATCTTGAGAAAACAAAGTTTGGACCTTTCTATTTGCGGATTTAAATAAATAAATAAATTAATTAATAATAAAAAAAAAAAAAAAAAAAACTGATTAAAATAAAAATAAAAAATCTACATGAGTTAAATACAGGACTTTAACTCTAGACAGTTTGGTATGTGTCCCATCTTGTTTATATTTTTAATTTAATTTAGTTTTTGTTGTTGTGTGGTTCATCATCGTTTTATATAACCACCTCGTGCTGTGTTCAGTGATTCACTAACCCATATTGTCCACTATACAGTGAATCAGTCCTTTCAAGTAATGTTTGAATTCTCAGTTGTAAATTTTATCCGCTTCAAAAGCACTTAAACCACCCACCCAAGTCACATTAATAGTATGCAGAAGTGTTTGGTACAAACCATCATGTTTTAATGTCTATCTCTTTGATAACACATAAGGATAGCTGCTGGCTAGAGTAATATAGAGCAGTGGTTCCAAACCTGTGGTCACCCAAAGAGCACATGAGATCCCGAGGCTTTTAACATACCCACTAAACAGTAGACGTCTGATGGACGTGCAGATCACGTCTATATTGCGTCCGTCGGTCCATGACCAACTCTGGATGTCTACACTACATGAAAAACAGGTCTGCTATTTTGACGTCTAACCATGACCGCACTTGGATGTCCGTATGCAGTTTAACATCTGAGTGTCAGACTCGTAACTTTTTGGAGGTCATATGGACGTCTAACACAGGTGCATGAAATTGACATAAATGGCGCATTTTTTCATTTAAAACAAATAATATGAAAACTGTTATCAACACCATTAAAACGATCGACCAGTGTGTAAAAATAAATTTACTTGTTTGCATGAAGCAGATGCAAAAAAGCGACCTGGTCAGTCCGCAGTTACTTCTCAGTCACCTGGTTCACCTCACGGTCAAAACATGGCACCCTAGATTCAAACTACACTTTCAGGCTACTAGCAAGCTAGTCAGTTAATGATTTTTGTTGTGCTCCCATGTGTGTTAGTAAATCAAATGGGAGAGTTCTGAAAAAGTGGACATAGTTGAGACAAGTGTGAAAACGATGGGCAAAAACTGTAAAATACAATGTCAACTGTCTGGCTGCTATGATGCTGGAAAGAAGGAAAAAAAAAAGACAGAACAAAAAAAAACAAAAAACAATGCCAAATGTCTACCATGACTATCTTAACATTTGCTGAGATGGTTTTGTATTCTACCAGCATTGCTAGTGGATGGCACAGCAACATATGTTTGCCTTTCTATATTTCGAATGATTTAGTTCATGAACCAGTCAGCAATGGGATGATTTTTTAAGGATGCACACATCTGAGCATCTGAAGCATGCACCACAAAGAAGTGGAGAATATACAGCCATCACTCAGGACTAACTGGTGCAAATGTAATCAGTTTTTCCCCCTCCCCATTATAAATGTTTAAACGGGTTTTGAGTTAAAACCCAGTTTATCGCTTTGATTTTTATATTGTTTTGTTGACCTACAAACACAAAAAAGTTGGGCTGTGTAATTTTTTTCTTTTACAAGCAGTGTTGACCACCACTTTGCCACCAGTGTTGACGTGTTCTGCTGTTAAATTAACAAAAATAAGATTGAAATTGAGTGTTGATTGAATAGTGATTTTTCTTTGTTTTAGTCAGTCTGTATGTAACTGTGGTCCCATGTGTTTCCAGAGGGTGGAATGCCAGTTTTCTTGGATCTTTTTAGCTCAGCAGCAGGTTATTTCACCTGGGCAAAATTATACTTTTGTATGTGTTTATAGTTATGTGCCGCTGAGGCGATCAAATTAATGTATAAATAAAGTTATTTTGTTATGTCATGATTTTTTTTACACTGTCATTGCAGGTTTCCACCCCCTCCAAAGCACCTTGACAAGTCAGAAGCAGCTGCAGTGGGAGGCTGCAGGACACAGGTTCAGGAGATTCTTGTTATTTCGGCCACTAGACTGTACAACAGTGATTTCTGACATGTTCCTCATAACCTAAAATGGGGAACTAATATTATATCTTAATCTTTAGTAATCTTATTTTTTTATGTTAATTACCTTACAATAGAATTGGTTACTTTGGGATGAATATTGCACAGAGCTCAGAAGTAGCAGAAAATGTCTAAAATATGACAGAAAAGACGTCCACAACGACCACATTTTGACTACAATGAGCCCCAGTGCAGATATGGACATGGACATCAATGCTTGACGATATTTAGACGTTGGAAAAAAGTCTGCACCGTGTGGGGACCAAAATTAGACGTCCAATATGACTTGGTAAAGACATTGTTTAGACGTCACATTGCTTAGTGGGTTTAGAGCCATTTTAAGAAAAAAAGTAAGGTTATATGTTGTTATTTTAACTTTGGCTTTATGGAAGGAGGGGACTCAGCCAGAATATATAATTTATGGGGAAAATCCCACATTTTTAAGCATAAAACCAAGCATGGTTTCAGGACTGGGTGGGGTGGGGGTTCTATGGCTTTTCAGTATTTGCATGAAGGGGGTCCCCAAGGAAAATTGCTTGGAAACCACTGATTTCGAGGACCTGGCTTTCTCATTATGGCTCAAAACTTATTAAAACACTTAGCAGAACTGTAGTTTAGTTTTAACTGTTTTATTGTAATTGTAATTAAAATAACAATTACAATAAAAAATGTAATTAATAATTGTAGTTTTAGAACTGTAGTTTAGTTTAGTTTGCTCAAAACTGTAGCAATATGTTGTTAAAAATATTACTTATGGAATAGGCTTATGTTTTCTTTTTAAGTACATTACTGTGGCTTAATCTTGACCTTTTAACCCCTTTTATGATGTGTGAAATTCCACTGAAATTGCAGATCATCTAAGTCTGTGTCACTTAAAGAAAACAAGAACATTAGCATAATGATGTGGTTTGGTAAAATCCTAAATCAGACAGTTGTAAAAACACACACAAAAAAAACATAAGCAAAATCAAAGACACGGTCTGAAAGCAGAAGACAAGTCACTGAAAGTCTTGTCTTTCTGGGAGACAGACACTGGGAGACAGAAGGAGAGTGCTTTTAGCCTAGAGTGACAAGGAGGAGTGTTAGATATTTGCCACTTCATTGTTTTGCTGTGAATGAGTTTGCATGAATTTGTATGATGATTCAGGATACAGAGTGATTTATCTGCTCTGCAGCAAAAAGCTTCTAATTAGAAGCTGAAAGTAACAAAAAAAAAAAAAAAAAAAAAATTAAGGTTAGCCATGTGAATGTCTTGTTAAAAGTTAAAAAAGTTTGTCTTCCATGTAAAGCTTTCTCTAATAGTATTATGAATATTGGTTTTGTTTATAGATTGTATGTAAAAGATGGACAGAGCCTCTTTGACGTCACCCGTAGGTTTCTGAAGAGCTGAATTGAAACTCATTGGGCAGTTTCCACCGTCGCCATCTTGGCAGCATCACGCATGTCATCATTCCCGGAAAATCCAAAAATGGGCAAAAAGGGTAAAACTAAAAGGGGGACTACAAAGGTGGCGGTAGATGATTGACACCCATCAAACTCCATGCTGCCTGTAGCTAAGAGCTAACTGAGCTAACCCGGAGCTAATGGTAGCCGCGCTATTAGCTGGCTAAAAATCACGGTTGTACTACACTCTCCCTTCTTGCTGTAGATTTTGGATACCTGTCAAAGAAAAAGTACACGCCCCTTATTATGTCGAATTTCAAGATTAAATAACATCTAAACAGATAAGTTAGAAAAATCATTCCCAGCCAGCCAATAGCAGATGAGGGGTGAACTGCAATTTTTTGCACTTCTGCATAGGCTTCACATTTTACTGGTGGAGGCTGCCGCTTGGTTTTGTTACTGTTAAAAAACATGTAATACTGTGTAGCAGGTCATGCTGTTGTGCTCATCTGGTGGGATGGCAGGCTGGAGTGGATGTTTTATTAGTAAGCTGATCTGGAGTGAAAGAACAGGAGTATCCCCTGCCTTGTTCATGTCAGACAGCCGGTAGATTAGTGTAAAGAATGGTCCTCATTTGTTAAGTGCTGATACTAATCCAATCTGTCCATATTATGAAGTGATGCTCAGTCTCCATACCGCCTGGACAGCATCTCACGAACCAACACCGACAGAAATTTAAACCATTACCCGGCTACCTCATTAACTCAACAGTTTGATATTTATTTAAACAGTGACTTTGTTTTCTCAGCAAATGGACACATTGCACAAAGCTTCAGTATAAAGGGGAAGCTCCTATTGATTAGAAAGACTATATATTTCCGTTAACATTTAAAAGCTTTCATTAAGATAAAAAACATAAAGCACACAATTTACAATTTAAATCTTTATCATTCCTGGTTTAGGGCTTTTTCATGTGGTTTTTTCACATGACATCATTTTCAGAGTGCTGCTTTTTAATCGTCATTGCTACTAAATTTAGAAAAACCTTCCTTAGACGGCCAGAATTTACAGCATCATTACAGACTTTATCAAATCCCTTCATATTAGCTCATCAGTGAGAGTGATGGCTTTGTGTACTGAAATAAATTAGTCTTTTTAAGAGGTTTAACTGAACAAAATAACCTAAAACCTATGACTGCTCAAGCTTAGTGCTTATTTAATTTCTGTTTAATGTCTCGTATTGTGTCCTCAATCTATTCCCAGGACTTTAGTTTAAAAAGTTTGAAGGTAGGAAGGGTTTATTTTCTTTTAGTCTGTTCTGTTCCTCAGTGTTAATCTTGCTTCCTGTTTTATTTGTACAGTTTGTGCTCCTGTGAATTCTGTTTATTTCTTGCTCTCTTGTTACACTTGGTGCTTAGTTGCTGGTTGCCACACCTGTTTTTTGTTTGAAATGAGTACCTTAATAAATAATTTGCCTGGATTGCTTTGCTCTATACCAGATCATTATTTGTTGCTGTTGTCATAGCGACACCTGTTTCAGTCAATCATGCAGTCTGTATGGCCGACGAGCAGTGATGGGAGTAATGGCATTAAAATGGCTTAACTAACGGCATTACTTTTTTCAGTAACGAGTAATCTAACTAATTACTCTTTCCATCGTTACAACACCGATACCGTTATTGAGGTTAAAACGTTACTAACAAAGCGTTACTATTGTAAGATGAGATTCATGTTTGTTTTGGGTGAACATAATTTCCCAATTTTTTCAGACTATATTGTGCTACTACTACAGTAACGAGGATGTGGAGTGATATGGTTGAAACTGGAGAATACACTCAATGTTTGAGTAGAAGAGTTGTCATGTGTTGTGACCAGCAGCGCCATCGTTTAGGGTAGAAAGGTGATGACAGTTCTAAGGCCCACAGCCCATTAGGGCCCACAAACACCCCAGGCTCCATGACTAAATTATTATGCATAGATATAATTAATGCATATTAATACTAATGCATCTGAGTTAAAACAAAGTCACGCAATATTTTAGTTTTAATCATTTCAATAACCTCTTTTCCTCACAAAAATGATTTGGTCCACGATTGGTCCTTCCTTGTTGGAGAAACAACCACATAGCCTAACTGATGATGATTAACTGAGGAAGAGTAAAATGTCATTGCAGACTTGGGTAACTCAGAGTGCGCAGCCACACATACATGCACACAGTCACACACAAACTACCAGGAGAAGTAACGCAACAGCGATTACAGAGAAAACGAAAGAGTTTTAATCTCGAGTCACAGATTACAAACTTTTCCCTCATAGAGCTAAAAGAAAGGAACATTATGAGAAATTTTCATCAGGACTTTAAAACAAAGAGTTTTTTTTCATGGTGACTGTAAGCACATCTCCTGAGGAGGAGACAGAGAGCCACAACATCCAGCAGCCTGAGATTGTTGATTTTTTTGTTGTTACTTTATTCCATTAGGTTTCCATTTCATTCATTCGTCATGTACATGCAGATGAATTTGTAGTTTTGTAAAATAGAACATTTTTTTTTTTTTTGCAAACCAGTCATCAATGACATAATTTCTCTGACACAATACAGGCCTCGATATGCGCTTCACAGAAATACTTACTCGATTATTTGACACACACTATGAAGTATTGGAGCACTATGTCCCATCAATATGTCCAGTTGTCCATTATGTTTTTTACTCCATTTTGTTCAGTATGCTGAGAATTCTGCCTTTGTAGCATCTTTGGTTTGATTATATCAGTAAAATCTGCATTCCTATATCGACTTACATTAATGTTCCACTATTAAACAGACAAGGCCATGAGAGTAATAACAGAGAGGCAGGTGTAAACAGTAATCACAAATTATGTACAGTCTCACTGAGATCCACACAAACTTAATTTGCTCTCATTTTATTGCTTTGATTTATAAGTTCTGTTGGTAGACATCCAGGAGGCACATAAACTTGGTGTTTTTTGATTGAATTTGTTCTGGTTTATTCATGTCACTCATTTTGTAATAGTGGGTGATATCGACATTTAAAAAGACCAGACCAGTATAGGTAAACCTTTTTGAGTCTGCCCCCCCCCAGAAATTGCTGGTCACTACCCCTGTCTATGGACTGAAAATGAGTGGTGTTTTTTTCCACAGGTTTGTACCAACCTTTTGTTGTGATTAGATCCTTATTTCAAGATGATAATGTACGAGTACAAAAATGTTGGCTCAAAGTTAATTTCAACCATAACTATTACTTAAATACCACTGTATTATTTATTCAAGATCTCCATTCCATATCAGCCCCACAAAGGATTTTAATAAACAACCATGTACACAACTTTTGTCCTAAAACTGCAAATGCTATGTTAATGAACTCCATGTGCTTTATGACAGTATAACAAAAATAATCCTTAAAAAATCTGCCAAAAAACATTAACAATGATCAAGCTTTGTGATGACAGGCTGACAAATTGTCAGTGTCTGTGAGCTTTCATCAACTAAGTCATGCATTGAAGTTATCACTGACAAAACTCAGAAGATTAAACAATGTCAGATTTTTGTCCCAGGTAAAGGCACTGTATTTACTTTGTATGCAGTCTTTTTTGCATCATCCAATATGTTCCATTGATTGCCTTCTATATGCTTGAAAATGTTTAACAGCCTGTCATCAGATATTTAGATCTTGTCTACTCTCAGAGTAGTTTTATTACAGGCTGAAAATGACCAAATTATAAAACGGCTCTGAAATAGAACACTGTGCAAACTCATAATAAACCATTGGTCAATTTGTCACAATGTCAGTTACTTGATCAATACTTCAAATGTACTGTCTTTTATTGGTGCAGTTAGTTGTCTAATGTACTCAAAGGGGCAATAAGCAGAAAATCATCATCTCTAGATTGAAGAAATAAAAAAAAATTTGCTTTGTGAAGAACCAGAGGTAGAATTTCATCTGGAGTATAGCATGATGTCACACACTGTCTCTGTGTTGATCTCCAGCTCTGTGTTTAAAAGCCAGTCCAGCCCCTCGTTCATGTACATACACGTGAATCGCCATTTCCTCTCTCCCTGTAAAAAAGGCTGCAGCCAGCGAGCAATGGCAGCACATGTTTTCTAACTTAAATAGCGGTGAGCAGAACAAAACAGCTTAAAAAGTATTATCTTATATATCTGACTCTGCTTTCCCCACAAAACTACCATCCTCCACTTGTGCATTATTTTTTTTTTCAAGATGAAGACAAAACCATTCTGGATTTGTTCCTAGTGGCCTGAAGTTGAGTCTTTGTTTTTGTTTGTTTTATTCCCCCAATTTCAAACAATAAACAGTTTGAGGTTTTGGACAGAGGGAGTTGTGACTTTAATGTGCCCAGCACTGGAAGCATGTTCATAAATAATCTTGTACTCTGTAACAGTGGGCTGGCTTAGGATGTTTGTGAAGCTTTTGAACTTAAAGGCTCCTTAGTGAATGAAAGTTCAGAAAGTGGTGAGGCCCACCTCCACTCTGAAGCCCACACAGCCAGCAGCCAGGCCTTTACACTACTTTATGTAACCAGAGGCGGAGAGGAAAAGAGTACAGGCATGAATAGAAAAAGATGGATTCACAGACAGACAGACAGACAGACAGACTATCTATCTATCTATCTATCTATCTATCTATCTATCTAGTATCCAACAAGTTCTATTTTCAGGTGAACCCAGCACAAGCGCAGCAGTTAAGAATCTAAAAACAGATTTTCTCTGGAAAGTAATATGCACACGTCTGATAGTAGGATTTAAATGTTCTGTGATGTACATCAACTCTCCAAACACAAGGCTTCATTACATGTCCTGAAGAAATGAGAAAAGCTTTTACAAAGTCACGGGTCATTTCCAGAGACAGAACATAGCATTTGAAAAGCTCTCACACAAACTTGCACAAACTTATTTTAACTCACATACACACAGTCTGAGTGGTGATACGGGTGCTGGGATATGGGCTAAATGCCAGCCAGTACTCTGCCTGAGGAGATAAATTTGGTCTCTTGACTCATGGTCTCTCCATTTACTCCTCAAACAGTTCTAATGATCCCACAGCGGTTGAAGGGCTGTTGGATGTGTGTGAGTGTGTATGTAGGTGTGTGTGTAAAAAAAAAATATATATATATATACACACACACACACACACACACACGTGTTGCTGGCTAGCAGAGCTTTGTCCAATTGCATGAGATTTTTTTTCTGTTGTATACAGCTGATTAAAAATGTCAGCCTGATTCAATGACTCAGTGGTTATAGAATGACCCAAAATACTCCTCAAGATAAATATAAAAATCTTACTTGTACTTATACTTATCACAATTTTTAAATTTCTCCTTCAGATTTGCCCATCATCTATTAATAAGAAATTGAGCTTTTCAAGGTAGAAGAGTCATAAAGTCGGGTTTATGTTATTAGATATAGAAGAGGTACAATACATAACATGACAGAGTTCACTTTTCGATAGTCTGTGATAAATCTGGGCGATCCATCGGAAATATTTTTCACGCTGCTCACGGCAGGTATAAATTTGCTTTTGTGTGTGTCAACACGTAATCGTCAGCAATGACTGCTGATGACGCCAAGTCAGAAATTCTTTGTTCATTTAAATGAACTACTAGGCGCTCGGGAAGTTGCTTTTTAAATTCTTCCACCAAAATCAACTCCCATAACGTGTCAAAAGAAGTGACGCCACAAGCTGAACACCAGCGATCATACAATGTACACTTCTCACGTGCATACTCCACATAAGTTTGGGAATTTCCTTTCTTAAAAGGTACGACATTTTTGTCTTTAAGCCTATGGTACTAGTTTGTATGCCTTGAGTACCGTTGCTTTTACAACATCATACTGTTGGCTATCCAACAGAGAAAGTGCTGCTACCACTTCTTGAGCTTTTCCTGATTTTGTTATGACCTCCAGGAAGTCTAGGGACTAAAGGAGGTTCTATAACAAAAAAAATAGCCGGACGAAGTTCAAAATGGTATACCAAAATAATGTTTATTACAAAACCAAACTTAACTACCAATTTCCTAGAAAAAGAAAACACTATAAATTCAATAACAGAGTGTGATATCTTTACAACAAGTTAAAATTTACCATTTCTGGCAAAACAAAGGATAAATAACAAATGGTGCCCTTTTCAGGTATTAACGAAAGATTATTCTCAAAAGGTAAACAAACAGAAAAATGTCAACCAGACGATTAAAGTTCTGGGACTACTATACAAAGTTACAGAAAATTCACTATATAACTAAAAAGGTCATTTTCAAATAAAATCACTATTATTAACTTTAACAAAAAATCACTCTAGAAATAAACAAAGGATGAGAAACTATTCTCCAATATCATACTATCTTTATCATTAACAAAACTATCTAGAAACAAACCAAAATGGATGGGCAAAACTGTTCTCCGAAATCGAAATACTGTCAGACCAACTCTGTAGCAAACACCAAGACTGAAAACTCCCAAACTGGCAAACTGTGTACACAAGTTACACAGCTGCCCCAAATGATGGTGATGGGCAGCTTATATGGGCCAACAGTCCGACACGAAAGGTCCTTCGGGAAATTCCGGAGCCAAAGCGACCAACCACGGTGAGGAGGGCGGAGCCGAGGAGCAGTCGTCTCTGATGAGGCTGATGAGGCGCAGCTGCTCCGCTATGGAATTGTCCATTAGGCCAAGGGCCGTAACAACGGAGTGGACATTTACTGGAGAATATATTCCATTTGCTTGGACACATTTCCAACCAGATCTTAAAGATCTTCTATTTTCTACAAATGAAAATTAATGTGAGTGAAGTCTGACCAGTGTACTTTTATCATGCTTACTTTTCAAAATGAACCCCAAATTTAGGTAAGAGATAAAAATGGCATTACCTAACAAGAACCTGATTTAAATGGATGTGTATCCTAACTTGAATCCAGATTAATTTATACATCCAATTAGATTATAAATTCTCAATTTGTTTCACAATGTATTTTTTTCATATAGACAAAATTCTTTAACCATTTTATATCATTTGTTGTTTTAGTTTCCGCAGCAGTTATTTGGAAGCAGCAAACTACGTATGAATCACGATGTTGCCCATTTTATAAAAATAGCAGGTCTTCATGGAAAAAAAAAAAGATGTAAGTAATGGGGGCCCAGTCCTCAATAGAACCCTACGTCTATTGAGGACTATTTAGGGGAAAGATGAACTCAGTGTGTTTTAGGCTGCCTGTCTGTGTGAAGTCACTCTATCAGGAGTATCTTCAATTAACTTACACAAATTTGGTCTATTTACTTCCAAAGTATTAGAAATTAATAGATGTAATTTTTTTTTAAATAATGGGTGTAAACTACATGATGGTTTTATTTAATCAGGTTAAATATTACTCAATGTTACATAAAAATTAAATATTTATAATAAAATGGTAGCTTCCAGGACTTGTCTGAAACAAGAACTTGTCGTGGTTTGAATTTTCACTTGCTGTTAAGTTTTAGTTTTGGTCATTGCTCATTTCTTTTAGTTTTGCTTTATGTTGACTTGTCCTACTGTTCTACTGATTGCAGCACTGCTCTGTTCTAACCATAAACACCTGTTTGCCATCAGTCTTGATTTTCTCAGTATGCACACTCCACTGTTTATTTATTTTTTTTTTTTTTTCTTCTAGCATTCCAGGCATTTATTTACTCGAGCATTGCTATTTTTACAACCCCTGCTTGTCTTTAGGTTTTTGACTTTGCAATGAACTCTAACGGCATAATTTTGGCATTTGTGGAATCCCCTTTACGACTTTCGCCATCACATTTTACATTTAAGTGACAAATTGGTTATTTTAATGAACCCCATTTATTTCAAATATCCTTGAAAATAAAATATTAAGTGTTATTAAATAGAAATAATACAGGACATTATGTGAAATTGTACTTGGTATAGTCTTTTTTTGCCTGCATAAACAAAGGGTGTAAAAATTGTAGTTAAAATATTACATAAGTCTTAAAATGTTAAATAAGTAAGCTTTTGTTTGGAAAGGACAGTAAAATTTATGGATAGTGGAGTTTCAGCATTGTGGCCATACAAAGGTTTTTTAAACAAACGTTAACCTCATCACTGCTTCATCATTCCCCCTCATCTCTTCCCTGGTGTTTGGACTTTTCATCCTGCTACACTTTCTCACTTTCGTTTCCCACATCGTCAAACCCTCCTCATTCTTAATTCTGTTGTCACTACTCTAGTCAAATGGTCCTTCTCACCAACTACTGCTCAACCCGATTAGACTGATCCCCATCCTTTAAAACTCTTTTCTGCTCTGTCTTTTCTCCCCAGACTGACTTTAGTGCAACTTGCTAAATTCCCATCTCCATGTCTTTGTGATGCTTGAGTAGCCTCATAGGAAGTCCCTGCCACCTCTTAAGAAGCTCAGTTATGCTCAACAATAAATACATATGAATGGAAGCCTCTTCCCATCTTCATTGTTAATTTCATATGTATTTTGCGTTGTTTTCAGAGAGCTTGTGTGTGCATAGTCAAGCGCATCAAATGGAGAAATGCAACCAGAAATCAAGGGTGGCGTTTTGTGCAGTATGGCTCGTGTGACTAGTGAAAAAAAACAAAAGAGAGGAAATGGCAAAACTTTTTGAAGTAAGGCTGTTTGAATGTACTCCAGACGTTTCTACGATGTTGCCTCACCTGAGGGACAGAGAGCTGTTGCCATGTTTGATATTGTCTGAAACTGACCTTGGAATGTAAAAAGTGAATTCTACTATGCCCTCTAGTGGATCCGTTGCCTAGCAACCATGCCACTCATGTAAGGATGAGGAGTATTTGAGTAGTGATATTTGACATTTGTCGTAGCTATTTATGTGTGTAAAGTGAGAGAGGACGCCCCAAGAAATTATGCGATTAAAAGAAAAATTTTGTCAGCGAAGCTCCTAAAATGATTGACAGTTCAATCGCAGCAGCACCTTCATCAGCTGCTGTAGATGATGATGATAAGGTTGGTAGAAGCTGTGGTAAGCTGCACTGCTTTCACATCACTGATGTTCTGTTAAACCCAGTAAATCAGATCCATTCAAGCAAATTAGCGGTGAACACGCTAGCTGTTTATAAAGTTATGATGAATTGATGAAAACACACCATTAAAACAGCTGTTTTATTACCTGGTTAACTTGTGTTCACTGGTTAAAACAACAGATCTTAAATTTAGCTCTTCGGTGTCTTTCTGAACTAAAATATCAGTTTCTGTGTTTATACACAAGATACAGAAATAAGCACTTTTTATGCAGCTTTAAGTCTGTATGTTTACACTGATGCTGCTGTTTGCTTTTATACCAGAGATTTTATTAATTATGGAGATTGCTTCATTGTGATAAAAAGAAAAAAAAATATCCATTCAATCTTTAGTTAAACCTGGGTGAGGTAACAAAGAAGAGAAGAGCAACAGCAGACAGAGAGACACTTTAACTGAAAACAGTTTTAATCTGATCCATCATTTCTCATGTCTGTTCTTTCTATTTTCTTCTTCCATCAAACACAGCGGAATGAATGCTGCTCTAACATCCATTAATGTGCTGAAGTATAGATTTTTATTTTAGTAACAAATGACACTTTTTGGAAGTATTTAACATGTCTACTCTCACTGACTCCTGCTAAATGCATCTTTTTAATGGCTTTAAGGAGCTGCACAGCTGATTTTCAGCTCTTAAGGGAACTCAAAGATTTGTGGTGTGCATGAATGTATATGGGCTAGTCTGGGCCAAAATGCCAGGGCTAAGTTTTTGTCCCTGTCTGCCCCTGCATTCAGTGTAGCGATGTCCAAAACATTGTATACCAATGTTAAATGCTTGTTTGTTTTTTTCTTTTCGGGTTGCGACTGTGTAGCTTCTGTCTTTTTTAACCTAATTGTTAATGTCTTTTTATTATCCTTCAAAGAGTTCTTTTGCACTGGTGCAGATATAAAAACACAAAATGGGAAATACAATCTTGCATGCTCAAAGATATCGGAGCATTAGAGAAATCTAGGTGTGCATATCTGATTTCTCCTAATCCAATATGGGCAGTAATCTGATCCAAGATATCAGATTTTAACAGTTTACATGATCACTTGAAATATCTGATAACTCCAGAAATCAAGTAAAGATCAGATTTTTGTTGTGCAGGTAAACACCTTCAATGAGCAAATATAAGAAATTCAATTCTATAGGCAAAGAGTAAAGTTAGATGTGTTGGAAATTACTTTAACTTCTGAGTAAACTAACTAAATGTTAGACTAAACTAACTAACTAGTGGTCAGTCACCAGTTGGTGAATGACCACTTTTTCTCCAAAGCCACAAATGCATAAAACTCCTTCTACCATTGACTGCAGAATTCATATGATTAATTAACCTTATAGATAGATAATATCAAATAACAAACTTCCACTGACTGTCTTGAAGAGAAGACTTATGAGTCCACTTTTAACCTTCTAATGCACTAAAAGCTTTGCAAAGAGGTTACAGTATGAAGTGCAGGAGTCATAGTTTCCAGTGCATGAAACAGAAACATTGTCTCCACGGAGTCCAAAAAATAGGTCATGCTCTGCTCGCTCTCTGATCTACTTTGCAGTGTTACATAAAATGCACTCTGCTTTGCATCAAATCCCTGGTTTGTTCCCTCTTTCTCACTCAGAAATACAGAAAATTGCAAGACATTTGCTACTAAAAGCATCAGTGAGAAATACAGATGTTAAGAATTTTAAACATTTAATTTAACAGAACTGCTAATAATAGCAGGTGTTTTGTTTAATTTAGCGTAGGTTACTAATATGTACTAGCATATGTGCAACTTTGTAATATCAACCATTTTTCATTTGACACAACATGAAAAGCCAGTGATGAATCATGCTGATATTTACACCAGGGTCATGATGTGAAGCATCTATGGCCTTTTATGGATCACAACAAAGGCAGTGTTGCTATCACTGTTCTAAGTACATGCTTTTTCTAACTCTTTCCCTCTTGATTTTGTTTTATGACCAACAAAGGTTATTTGTTTTTGTTTGTTTGGTTCACATAAGGTCTATACATCAATCAAAGCTGTAATTGGTGATAATAACACTGTTTTCAGATGAAAGCAGGTGCAACGAGGGGTCGGTGCTGTGAAAAGATCATCTGAACCTTTCAACCTTTTGAATTGATTTCTGGAGCAACATGATGCCATTGACTATAAACATTCAGAGAAAAACAAACACAGCATGATACCATGGTACTAAAATAGAGGAAATTTGTTTTTCCCATAGACACCAAGCCTAAACATCAGTTTGGTGCCATCAACTACATGGTGATGAGTGTACTTAGATACTTTTAAGGTTTGGGATATTATCTATGAAAGCCAGTTAGTAACGATTTCTACCCAGACCTGTGCAGTGTGTTTATTTATGAACTTTGGGGATTAAAAGCAAACATTGTGTAAAACTCAACAGAATGTAGATCATGTGATATTTCCTTAATGCCACAGGAGCTACATTAACAATAATAAAATAAATATAACCTAAAAACCATCATTACCCTAACGAATAATAATGTGTATTTATAAAACACTTAGAGTTTTTTTAATCAGTCAAATAAACTTGAATAAAAAGCAAATTATTTGTGAAAAGCCAATATGGGCATGAAAAGATTATCAAATTTAAAACATGTTAAGAATGAAAAGCAAAGTTAATCACAATACAAATTTTCAATGCAAAACGATTTTCTCAAAGGAAAAACATACTAAAACACAACACTGCATTTAAAAATGGAGTCAGATGTTTAATAACTTTAGAACTTGTATGTATTTATACCATTAGTTTATTTATAAATAATATTATATATTATATATTATATATTATATATTATATATTATATATTATATATTATATATTATATATTATATATTATATATTGTTACTTAGTGTTGTTTCAAAAGATAATATCTTTTGAGACAACATCAGTTGCTGTCCCCCCCTTGATCATGTGGCCAAAATCGATCTGTTCTTCATGCTTTCACATTAAAATTGATGTCTGTGATCATGCTGGAAATACATGCAACAAAGTTAGTTAGTATTAGTTATATTGGGATTAACACTGAATAATATTGCCAGAAACAGAAAATTGATAGGGTTTTTCCTCCATAGCTGTTCCAAGTAATTCTGTTTCTCTCTGAAGCACTATAGCTCCAGGTCAGGACAATCGGTGCTATGTTAGGGTGGACATGTAAAACAGAACAAAGGAGCTAAGTAAAACATAAAGAGAAACTCCAACCTTAGAGTGCTATAAACATAGCGCTAGAATTGTAAGCTGACAATTAGGGTAGAAGTTTTGAGTAAATAGAATAGAAAATAAAGAATAAAAATAATATTAAAGCTAAAGTAGCTTAAGTGTGTTAGCAGGAAGTTTCCTTTAACAGCCAATTTCCTCATCGTTTTTACTTTTGTATCAAAACTTTAGCGTAAAGCGTAACAAAGTGGTTTATTGATATATATTTTATTTTTAGTTTGTTTGTATCAGATCTATGATGTTTTATTTTAACATTGATGCAAGTTATTGGACATTGTGTCAAACGCATTGGATGCTGGGTAGCTCAGCTGGTTAAGGGTGGACAGCATGTGTAAGGTTGATGTAGTTAGCCAGGTTTCAGTAAAACCACCAAATGTGATATATAGTTTAATAGCCCCCTCGTTTTTGTACATCGAATCCCATTCAACATGAATCTGCATTAGGTGTTAGCAAGCTGAATGGTACGTGTTCCAAGTCACTGCATACAGTGCCACCCCAAGAAACTCCTCCCCTTACTTCTTCCTCTCTCACTTCCTACCACAGGTTCGATTAACAGCGTCCGCTTTGTTCTGGCCCCCTTGGGGCTAGTCCTATTACAGAGTACCTGTGTGTGTATGGTGCATGTGTGTGTGTGTACTGTATATGGAAGAGAGTGAGTGGAGCATGAGGCAAGAGTAGAGCAGAGAGTCTTTGAAGAGTGGGAGAGGGAAGGAAGGGTGCCAGAAGCAGATAAACACAAGACTACCAAGGGACAAAATAAACCCATGACACTGAAGTTCTTTTGCTCAGAATAGGGAGGGTAATGAAAAGTTTAGGGAGAATAAGAGCAGTACATACAGAGAATGATGCTAGGATCAAAGAAGATGAGGGGGGTAATGAAAATATATATATCTTGCTTGTGTTGTTCTTGCTCTCAGATGTAAGTCTGCCGACGACTGTAGAATAGAGTTTATATATATATATATATATATATATATATAATGTTACATACCATTTGCATGGAATTCAAATACCTATTTAAGGTTAAAAATACCACAATATTAGATTTAGTGTTAATGCATGTAAGTCATGCCATTTTAAAGAGCTAAAGGAAGCTGAGCTGACTGTTCAGAATTAGACATGCTATTGCTTATCTTGTACAAGTGTGTATGGCTGATGTAATAACTTGTAAGTATTTGTGTTATTTACTAGTTATATTATTCACACACTATCTGCATACTGTTTCACAAGCAGAACATATAGAATACTGTACAGTACTGTCCTCCTGAGGTCCCTGCAACAACTGGCAATTAATCAATGAATAAATGTGTGTGTACTTACATATGTTACTGTGTGCATGCACAGATCTCATGTAGTTTTGAGTTAATCATTAGAGTAAATCATGCAGTGCTCAACCACCTGCAGAGACATTTCCAAAGAAAGACTGGAGACCTTCAGCTGCCTCGTACGACAGGTGATAATGCAGAAATCACAGAAATCAATCAAAATAATTGTAGGAATGAAGCCACTTCTATATATTTCTACATCACATGAAATTTTAATTCCCTTCCAGATTGGTATGGTCTTTGGAAACAATTTTCTCGGCCTAGTATTTTGCTCAACCTCCACCTGGTTTTTGGTGGAAGATGTGCAAAAATGCATGATGTAGATTCACAATTCTGGTGTGTTTTCAGTGAGCTATAAAAGTACCATCACCCTCACCCTCTTGCTTAGAGATTGCATGAGAATCATATCATGTACTGCTCAGTACTACTCTGTACTACAAAAATGGAAATATTCTACCCATCACACATTTTAGGTCCATCTGCCTTATCGTTCTCTAATGAATTAAATGAAATTTTTATCAATAGTCGAGTTGTTTTAAATATTTTAAAAAAAGTGATTTTTATTAAATGCTTGTCATCAAGTAAACACACACTTTGTTGGATCACTTTATATAGCGTCAATGTCAGTTTGAAACTCTGTTCGTAATGATAGACAGCTCCTGTACACACTGAAAAATGATTCTGTTTCTGAAGGGACAAATAATTGGTTTGCATAAAACGAGCAAAACAATTGGGTGTGTCTCACCCAATTATTTTATGTGGTCCTGATATAAATGAATACAAATAGGTTAAATATGTACAGTATTTGACAACCAATTTATTCCAGTATTAAAAATTATACTGATTGTAATTTATTCCCCCACCCCACTTAATTTAATTCACATGAGATAAAGTAGTATTGTGACAAAAGTTACATTTGATTTTAGTCACAGTGAATGAAATGTAATTTCTGTATAATAAGTAATGTTTACCTTTATAGGTCTCTGCAATGTAGAAAATAAAATAAAATTCTAGACCTGTTTGGGCATCTTATTTTTGTTAAATTGAACATTAATAACAAATTTTTTAGAACAATTTAATCAATTTAGAAAAAAAACAATAAAAACAATAAAAACAACAAAAACAGTTACTAAACAGCTGTTTAGTAGTTTAAGAAAACCTCCAGTATTTAACAAGGACAGTGAGATTAAGCAAAAACGTTGAGTTATCTTGGTTTTTATTTCCATTTCTTAATCATTAAAAACTGTGAAAAACATTTTATTTGGTTATTTGGAAACAAATATGCACGATTCGATTAGAAGTAAAAAAAATCCTCTCCCTGGACACATACCTCAGCTTTTTACTATTTACTAATTATACAACCACATTACCCATATTGCCATCCAGGAATGTAACGATACATGGCAGAACCATTGGATAAATTGTAATTTAGCGATCTTAATAGCTTGATAATATAACTGCTCATTTAAAACTAAATTTAGGAAAGTATAAAGCATGCAAAAAAAGGTTGTAATCATTTTTAAAGTAGCTGCTTTACAATTAACATTACCTTAACAAGGATTACAACCTATGATCAAACCCAAACAAAAAGAGAAAAATCCAGGCGGAAACTGTATTTTCCCTTTCTGGTTTCTTTGCACATTCCTCCCCTCAATATATAGGACTAAAAAAAAAACTGCATTATGGAGCAGTGGTTTTATCTCTCAAACCATCAAAAGTGAATTTTATATTTCAGGCCGGGACAAGTGCAGGGACATGAGGATGATAGTAAAGTTTGTAAATGAAAAAGCAAATGAGGCAGTCAAAAGAGAATTGCATTTTTAGATGTTCTGAAGATCTCACAGACAAGTGATTTGGGGCAACATCAGTCAGTGCTGCTCATGATTTTGTACCATAGCTTACCATAAAACCAGGGAGTCCTAACATCTGTTAGAGTGCATTCTTCTCGCACTGCAGGTGATTAACCTTTTTTTTTTTTTTTTATCTTTGCAGACAAATTATGAAAACACCATTTCAATCTGTATTTACCCAACATTTTATCCTCTGTTGCTCTGCCTAAGTCCAACCTACTGCTATGCTTGATTGAACAATTGACTACACCTGCTGTTTAAAAGTGTGACTAATCTCTCTGTTGGAGCATCTGTGATTTAATGTTAGCAGCGTGCCACTGCAACTCTTGTTTAAATCTTTTGTCTGACACTTGTGCAGGATTTTGCTTCTTTGTGTGATTAAAGTTAACTGTTGTCACGTAGTGTCCAAAATAGCTAGGCTTAGCTTTGTACCACAACCATGACAGCTTTATGCCACAAGATGTCAGAATGCTGAACTACTGATCCAGATACACACACACTCTGCACCTTAATCTAATTTTAGTTTTTTGTTTTAGTCGCTACCCTCTGGTCCACTGGGGGTGTCTCCCTCAGGGCATGGTGGAAGGGTTAATTGTGATGTGGGTGTGTGAGAGCGAGCGTTCGTGGGTACAGCACAAGGAAGCCTGTGAGTGAGGGGTTACGGGGTGGATAAATGGGGGTAAGGGGTGGGTGGGGAAGCAAGGGTGGATGTGGGTGGGAGTGGGTAGAGGAGGGAGGGTGGGGATAGGGTGGTTGGGGGGTGTGGCCGCCCTGGATGGCTGGTGCCTGGCGGGGCCCACCAGGGCCTGTGCACCGTGGCCCCAGGGGGATCTGGCTAGGGCCACCCTCTGGGTGGGTCCGGGGTCATTCTGTCGTGGGGTGGCTTGGGTTTGGGCTCCAGGATGGTTTTATGTGGAACAAACTGATTGACTAATTAAAGCAAATAAAGTCAGTAATATCAATATTTTTCTGTCAGTTTTTCCACAAAAAAACCTTTTAACATTTAAACGTTACAATACAAAATATCATTCTATTTATTGTTGAAGTGTTAAAAATGTATGCCTATATGTTTTTTGTGTTTATTGTCCAATGAAATATAAATCAAGGAGATACACACTATTTGAATCTACGCTTTGTTCTCTCTGTAAGATTCAGCGTGTGAAGTATGTGACACTTCACTGCATAGCTCCTATATAATATGTGTTAGAAGAAAGTGTTTTTCTTCTCGGCCATTCCATGTTCTCCAGAAGCTCTTGTTTACTTACTATGTCAATACAACTTTAAAATGAATAATTATTAATAATGTGTGTTTAGATATTATCCAACAATTATAGTGGGTTCACATCTGCATTGATTTCAGATCTCCCTTCATTGATAAGGGAATATGGAACAATTGTTAACAGAAACATGCTCTGAAGTTGTCCATAAACAAATGGTATTTAGCTCATGTGATTAATGGGGACTTGTAAACTAATTATCCTCATGCTAGTCAATATAGTTGGCCTAAAACAAAAATGAAATGGGCATCAGAGCACATATCCTGATGATTTCCCAGGCCAGATCTCATTAATGTGCTCTCCACTAATGGGCATGGGCAAAAAGTGTACACCTGGAGGTCAACAAACCACGGGTTTAGATACATGTACAGGCACAGGGGAAAAAAACAAACACGTGCACTCAGTGTATCATTGCTCAAGACAAATCATGTTACTGTGTGGTGCTGAATCGAAGAAAAGCAGATTACACAATACCTACATGTAGACTGATCCCAGCAATAAAACCTCAGCTCTATATACTGCTGCATGCACTGTTCTTTTTACTGTCAGCATAAATATAACTCATGTAATGGGTTAAGAAGCCTAAGAGATATACAGATGTCATTTCATGAAAAAAACATTTAGTTATTTTAATTTAAATACAAGCAACAAAACAAAAATTTGAAGTGACGTTTTCAGACAAGTCAATAGTAACATACTGTAGCAAAACTTGCAAGAAAGATGGTGAAGAAGAATTGAAAGCACATGTTTTCTCTTTTTAGTCCAATGACAAGTCATCTTTTAAAAAATACAGCTGTAGAAAAGCAGTCATGGCACAACAAAGGTAGCTAATATTAGCTCTCTCAGCTAGTTGTTTGTTTGGCTTTTTTTTTTTTTTTTTTTGTCTAATAAGCACATGCAGATCATATTTAAGCCTGCAGCAAAACATCTTTCACATTTATATTATTTAATTAAAACTGTTGGAGACTACTTATTTAATACAGAGTATTGCAAATTAGAAGCACAGAAACATTAGAAAAAAAACAATCAGGTTTTACATTACCACTGCAATGACGAGAACAATCCTTCCATACATTGCAGCTTTGTTCTTTCTATTCTTTGATCGCATTGTTCCCAAGATCTGGACAAGTTCAATCCTAACCCAAAGTAAACTTCTTCAACCCATTCTCAATCCCATGGTGGAAAATAATGATGTTTATCAGAGCTAGTAGAGTCTCTGAGATACACACAAAGTTCTCTTGGTGCTCCAACCATAATGCACCTGCTGCAACTATATTTGAAGCAAACACTACCTCAACCAGTAACTAGTAAGTAAACCACAGAAGGTATTAGTCATGTTAGTGGGAAAGCTGTAAGACTTTTCATTCTGAGACCCAGATTTGACTGTTTTTTATTTATTGTTATTTTTATTTTTTTCATTTCGACTACAGTTTTTGTTCAAGGTAATAGTTGCTTTTCTGTTTTTGTGCAAGCTCATTGGTTGTATTCGTTTTAAAAAATGGTTTGGTTTAGACAACACATGTTGTTAGGTTTATACACCTGGATGACTTGATATTTGACAATGATCATATCATGATTTGCTCTGTGTGTGTGCGTGTGTGTGTGTGTGTGCGCGCGCGCGTGTGTGTGTGTGCGTAAGTTTGCAGGTAGGGCTGAGCAGGTTGCCATGGGGACTCGGGCGGAGACTGGAGCTTCAATTGACACCACCTGCAGCTCATCATCCTGCTTGTTATCCTGTTCAACCCCCTGTTACTTAGGGACAAGCAGGAGCTCCAGTCTTCGCCAGATTGTCTCACATTACTGCTTTCTATTTCGGACTGCTTCAGAAACTTT
Organism: Rhadinocentrus ornatus; assembly: GCA_037177495.1. Taxonomy (NCBI): domain Eukaryota; kingdom Metazoa; phylum Chordata; class Actinopteri; order Atheriniformes; family Melanotaeniidae; genus Rhadinocentrus; species Rhadinocentrus ornatus. The sequence continues at coordinate 11,468,746 of JBAMHW010000014.1, read as the reverse complement.
TGGATATCCTCTAAGAACTCCGGATCTGGACTCCATGCCTCTACCAGCCCTGTTTTAGCCGTTAGCCCTGCCTGCTCATCCTGCCTGCCGCCTAACTCATACACCACAACCGGAGATCATTTCCTGACTTAGCCCTCCACCATCAAACAACCACTGGATCACAGTAAGCCACAGACCTAGACGCATCCCCTCACCATCTGTGTCCCCCCCACTAACCTGATGCATCACCCATTCACCTGGACACTCCCCATCACCTTGTGTGT
>JBAMHW010000014.1:11450618-11468383 GCA_037177495.1 Rhadinocentrus ornatus | reverse complement strand
TTCTGTAAAGTCCTCTGAGACAACTTTGTTGTGATATAGGGCTATACAAATAAACTTGACTTGACTTGACTTGACAGATCTTGTCATCATAATTCAGAACCAGTTCGGATCAACATTAATCCTCTGCCCTCTCTTGGGAAGAGCCCCCTGAATCTGGACCAATACACCCACATTTAGTGAAAAGTTGTAAATAAAGACTGTTCATTTCTTTTTCCCACCTCTCTGTGTTTGCATTTGGGTCCTCCTCCTAGTTACGGTCTCTGACCGTGACACCTGAGCGTGACAGATCATGGTTTGATTTAACCCTTTTTAAATGTTAAACGTTCATATAGAAATATTGAACAAAACAGCAACTACCCTGTAAGCCACAGTCTGTTGCCAAAGGGTCCTAAAAATGCTAAAAAGGTGGTACACTGGGAGACAGACTGGACTCCAAACACAGGCTATTTAAAACAAAATAAACTTTATAATTTTCTTAGCACCTGGCTCAATACAATAAGCTCTCTAAAAGCTCCACACCTTAGCGTATCCTCTTTTGTTCGTATTTGGCCTTTATATAACTTAATGCACAACTTACATTTGGAAAGGCTGATTCATGCAACTCATTTAAATGTTTCCAGTGACCTCCTCTGCTCTCAGTAAACCCACACATTCCTAAATACGGAGTGCTTTGTCCACGCAAAGAGATACTGTTACTGAAGATTTACCTAAAAGCATACACAATTACAGGCACAGACTGATGTGTGTGTGCACACAGGCGATGCCATACACCTGCTATACATGCCTTTGCTCACTGTCTCAGTTTAAAGTATGCTTAGAGGAGTTACATGCATCTCTGTGAATGTCTGTTTATAATTCCTTAAGACAGCCAGATGTGTCCTATGTTGCATATGTATGTTATCACTGCTGGGCCAGCCTGGTAGAGACTTGTCATAGGCTGACATTGTGTAGAGATGGAAGGAGTAATCCCTGATTGTGTCAGTGCGGATAAGTTCAGAAAAGTGTTTTTCTCTTCAGCTTCAAACACGGGTGATGTGAGACTGCTAAGCCATCTCTAGGGGCGTCTTTCCTTTTTAGTCTCCCCTCGTTTTTTTTTATGATTTAACTTTTCTACTCTGTCTTTCTTTGACATCTCCCACTCAGGCAAATATGATTTTCTGACAGACCAACTTGCCTCCTCTGTGCTTCCCTTGAGCCCTTCTTCTCTGAGCATATACTGTACCTTCCCTCTCTGTGCTCTATCACTTGGCATTTCCATGTTTTTTTTTCTTCTAAAACTGCTCAGTTGAATCCTTTCCATTAGAGACTGTGTGAGGGAGATTAGTGTTGTATCAGTGCGTATATGTGTGTATTTTGGAGGATGGAGGCCTGGGAGAAAGGATTTCCAAGGCTTTGTTAGTAACAGTAAGGCGACAACCAGGAATACCATCTTTGTCTAGAGGGGTTTTAGCAGGATTTGACAAATTCTAGATTTTTTTTTTGTGTGTTTAAAGTGACTTCCCATTTTACATCAGTTCTATCATACAACATAATGTTGTCCATATATTCATTGTCTGTAATCATTAGGTTTGACTGTTTTGCTTAATTCAGTTAAAACACCAAAATACTGTCAAAAAGCACATGCATTCAGGTTCACACATATACATTGACTGCGACCTGTAGCCTTAATGCATTCACAGTGACATGCATAGACATGCATCCATCTGTATCAGCAGGCACCATCATCACTGTATCTTACCTAGAAACCAAAAGGTCACCCCCACAACAGAGATCACACAAACCAGGTGTGACATCTGTTCTAGTGTGGTGGCCACAACCAGCATTGGAGCTCTGCATGCTTGCAGCATGCAAATGTACAACAGCTGGTCAGGAAAAGACACTTGACAGTGAATAAATTTGGAGGCACCATAGAGCTGCTTTTCAAGGATTACTGCAAGTAGCTCCATTTCACAAATCACAGGCTGATCACTAAACAAAGCAAGACCAATGTATCTCTACCTGTGTAAAATGTCTAAAGGCAACGGTGTGATGTTTTGTACAAGAGAACTGTTAGGGTTCCTTTGAAATGCAAGCAAGAATATTGCTGAATTAATTTGGAGATGAGGCCAGACTCCTTTTAAAATGTCCTTTTACTGTCTCTTTGCAAATAGGCTTTAACAAATATGAAAAGGACTAAAAAACTAGAATTACACCACTAGTAACACAGGTTCTGTAGAACATTCATTTTTACTTTGCAATGTTTATGAATTTCAATAAGCAATTTGTTTGATTTTTTTTTTCTTTGGTATCGTACAGTGGCGTATCCAGGTAAACTTTAAAGGGTGGCCCTGATGAGACAGAAGTTAGAGTGCGGTGGCCAATCAATTAATATCAATAAATGCCCAGCATTTGATCATCATTTGGGCATTGGATCTTTGTTAACTTTTGTTAGAATCAATGTCGGTGTCAATGATCCTTACGTGGCTGGAAACCCATATATAACAGCTTTGAGCTCTATCCATTGTCAAAAAGAAAACTCTGTTTATACATTTTAAAGAAAATTATCCAAGTTATGAAGATTGAAAAGAAACTAATTGGTTTTACAAACATAAGTCATTTTATCTGGCGGAGGAAAGAAAGGCTTTAAAGATCATTCATATTACAAAGTATATATGAATAATTCGGAAAGACCAATAATCAACCAATCAACACTAGTGCAGCTGTGTTGTAGCCACTGGAATATATTGACTGAAGTGTGGCTCAGTTTTAAAGTTATCAGAGTCTTATTCACCAAAGTTGGATATTACATATCAACAAAAATAATTTCTACAAACAAACAAACAAATATCTATATGAGACAGAAATGTTAATTACACACACTAAAAAAGTGGAGAATGACTGAACATTATTAGTTTTAAGCCTTAAGATCAGATGACAAGCTTACAAGAAGTCAAAAATATGTGCCTATTATAAGATTCTTAAACTCATTAGATAACATCATCTGATTTACTTGAGCTTTGATAAGCTACATATTATCAGCCACAACAGGGCCAAGGCTCAGATGTGTTTGTTACACAGTGTACCAGCATCAACCCTGTGACAATTTGAAATTAACACAATGAACTCTTCCTAATATAATATGGGCAGTTAATCAGTCATCCTACAGTTAACATGTTGGCAGAGGAGTTCTGAACATGGCCTTCAATTTTTCAAATTTTGAAATGGAAAGCAGACATTTTGATATAGTGGTACGTTCATATTGTGTTTAACAATTTTAGTGTGGAAAGAGGAGGGCTTCTGGGTTGCTAACTACTGCCAGAGAAATTAATGATTTCAAATTAAAAAACAGTACTATCATTTACATCACCACGACACCACTTGGACGTATGGTTACCACCCCTAGGAAAAGGAAATGTAAACACAGCTGCACAGAACATGTTTAAAAGCACACCAGATATGATTCCAATTATAGGTAGTTTATTTACAAAAAGCATTTAAACAAATCCTGTAAAAGACAGTGAATGGAATAAAATAATAATAATAATAATAAAAAAAAAAAAAGCAAAAACCTGGTGTCCGTTCAACACTAGGGTTGGGCATTGTTTTAATTTGAACGATTCCGGTTCCAGTTCCGATTCAACTAAGAGTCAGGGTCAAAAACTTAACCTCATCATTTCCACCTTGTCGCCAGCGACCCAGTCGACATTTTGTTCGACAAACTTTAAAACCTCTCCAATAACACTTTTGTTTGAAAGCTTAGATTCTCTGTAATCAAGACCCAAAATATTTATTTTACAGTACTCCTAAACACCAAAACACAGTTAGTAAAAGAAACACTATGGCTAGCACACAGCTAACGGGATTTCCTACTTGTTTCGTGGTAATGTGTAAATATATTTTTAGTAGTAGTAGTAGTATTACAACCATTACTATTACTATTATTATTGTTATTACTTTATTATTATTATTTTTATTATTATTATTTTTATTATTATTATTACTATTACTATTATTAGCATATACTGTTGCTGCTACAATCATGTACTGTTATTAACACTTTTACTATTATTATATTATCATCCCACAAGTGTCCTTAAGTGTGTCTATTGGATTTTTCTATATTCCATCTATCCATCCATCCATCCATTGTATTACTTTTCCTCAGAAGAGTCCAGTGTTAAAAAATATCAAGATTAGTTTGCCACAAAAGTATTTCAAGTTATGTATTTTCCCAGTATAGTCCTTGTGAATGTTAGTCTGCAAACTCCTTCATATATAAAATCCAATTTGCGGTTCGACACACACTTTTTTACCTTTCTGTGAACCCAGTGTTGTTTGGTACATATGTTTTTCTCACCTTTCTGGCCAAAAAAAAAGAAACCTGTCCCTACTGTTTTATGTGGCGTTTTCATCCCAGGACACCTGGAGATACATAACAAGCGCTCCCTGCTTGACTAGCCGTGTGACCTGAAAAAATCTGGGATGATAGGCTGTTATTCATTTCAATCACAAGTGCAGCCAATCATGGGGCGGAAAGGCAAACACTTCCGGCGGATTCTTCTTTGTTGGTGTTCGGTGGCTTTGTATTCTGGTTGGCATACCAAAGATCGAAAATAGGAATCGAAAGTTAAAAATTTTAATGATTCCGGAAGAATTGGAAGTAAGCCCCAGTTCCAATCGATACTCGATGCTCAATGCCCAACCCTATTCAACACAGAGATTAAACTCACTGGCCCCAGGTAAATGAACAAAAGTACAACCTCATACATTGCATGTATCTTGGCTTGGCTTAAAAAATAAAATCATGCAAAGCAAAAATCCTAAAGATAATATAACAAACTAAATTCCAACACCGTTGCCAAGCAAAAACATTTAGTACTCAGATGTTAGATCCATAGCTCTTCTTCATTATTTGGGGTCGGGTACCAGGTCTGGTAACTAATACCTCCAGCAAAGTTGAGATACTCAGGAAAGTAGCACAGAGACCAGAGAAAAGCCGGAAACACCAGCGCTGCTACATGCAAAGTACATGACATCCTCACTTTTTAGAAGGAGAAGCTCCAAAACACACAATCCGACACAAATGCCACAACTACCGCCGAAATTCCAAATGCACAGAGGAACCAACCAGAGGAAAGGGGAAGCTACCAAACTGCTGCCTACCTCACCAGCGTTAGTCTGGGATGGAGACACTCTGAAAGTGCAGGCACCTGCTTATATATTGCAGAGCCTTACCACCAGAGGCCTGTACTACAAAACAGGATTAACATACAGTACACAGGATATCTCTCCGTTACCTGGGCTGACTCACCCAGACATTTGCAACCATGATAAGCTGTACTACAAAGCTGGTTTTAAACATTGTAATTCAATTTTCCATCACGATCAGTGCTCACTCACATAAAAGGGGTAGTGTCTGCAGCATCTGTCCAATCGCAGACATGGAGAAACTCTGCAGAGCAGCATACTTCCCCATAGAGAAGCAGACAATTTTTAATTAAAAATATGAAGGATTCAAACACATCATATAGGCCAGAAGCAACACTGTTACCACAGCCACAGCCAGGAAGTAATGCTAACAGAAAACTGACAACTTTGATAATGCTTAAATTCGAGATTTTCCATCCATTTTCCTCCACTTCCAGGGTCGGGTCACGGGGGCATTTGCCTAAGCAGAGAAGCCCAGACTTTCCTCTCCAAGGCCACATTCACCAGCTCATCTGGGGGAATCCCAAGGTTGGCCACTTGTATTCTTGATCTTTCTTTGGGTCACTACCCACAGCTCGAGACCATAGGTGAGGGTAAAACGGTTAAACGAGAGATTTGCCTTTTGGCTCAGCTCCTTTTTCACCACGACAGACTGAATTGGGGCAGGACCTTTTTCCTGCTGAGTAGCAAGGTCTCGGATTTGGAGGTGCTGATTCTTATTCCAGCTGCATCACACTCAGCTGTGAATTGCTCCAGGAAAAGCTGAAGATCATGACACCCAATGTTGATGCCACCAAACTGGATCCCCTCATCACTTCAGCTGTGCCTAGAAATTTTGTCCATAAAAGTTATGAACAGGGTTGGTGACAAAGGGCAGCCTGGGCAGAGTCCAACCCTCATGGAAATTACTTTGATTTACTCCCGGCAATGCAGATCCAGCTCTGGCACCAGTCGGACAGGGACCAGACAGCTCGCACAAGGGGGTCCGGCACTCTTTACTCCCTGAGCACCCCCCACAGGAGTCCGCCTTTTCCAAGTCCACAAAGCGATGCAGACTTGTTGCGCAAACTCCCATGCCCCCTCCCAAACCCTGAAGAGGGTGTAGAGCGGGTCAACTGTTCCACGACCGGGACGAAATCCACAATGCTCCTCCTCAATCCGAGGTTTGACTATTCGACGGACCCTCTTCTCCAGGTCTTCTGAATAAACCTTAGCAGGGAGGCTGCGGAGTGTAATCCTCCTGCAATTGGAGCACACCCTCTGTTCCCCCTTTTTGAAGAGGGGGACCACCACCCCAGTCTGCCAGTCCAGGGGAACTGTCCCTGATGTCAAAGCCATACTGCAGAGGCAACCAAGACAGCCGTACAGAATCCAGAGCCTTGAGGCCAACTATGTCTTGCCCGAACTGCTCAATCTCACGCACCAGCTCAGGATCCTTCTTCACCAGGGATGTGATGTCTTCAGCCACCACCCAGCTCCCACTGCACCAGACCCCTATGACCCCTCCCGCAGGTGGTGAGCCCACGAGGGTGGGTGGTGGTGGGGGTGGCATCCTTTCGAGCTGAGCCTGACTGGGCCCCATGGGCAAAGGCCTGGTCACCAGGTGTTCCACTACAGTAAGGTTGGGGCACAGAGAGAAGAAATTCGTGGGATTATACAATATTATTTCATGGGACAATATAAACGGTCATCACTGGTCACTCAATTTTACTTTATTACAGCCCAGACGTTTCAGGCAGAGTGTTTCCTCAATACCTCTCCTTTCCTTTATATTTCATTGAGTGTATTTGAGGCTCAGCACCCCCGGTGTGAGCACGTTTTGTATTGGAATTTTAATTCTTTGCCATGATGGCACAAGTAGTTGTACATTCCATAAGTTCATCGTACTGCAGTTCTGCCATATGTGACCATTATTCTTAACCTCATTATTTCAGATGCAACCCTAGTGGAGGTAACCGGACTTAAGAACAAGTCAAGAACAAAACATTCTTCAAAGCGTTTAATGACAAGGCTATATCTCTTTATCAAAATGTTGTATCTATCCCTAAAAACTCTTCTCTCATAAGCACTCCTCTCACGGTCCTTGCGCTGACTTGAAAAGGATGTTTTTAAAATGGGCAGGCAATTTTCCAAGAGAACTGTTTTGTCAAGAGGTGGTGTTTTTGTATTCGTTGATCTCTTATCCAGAACATAACCTGCTCTGAAAAAGGTTAGCCATTCAGCATAAGTTACAATCGTGATTTCCCAAGGTAAAAAATGAACCAGTGTCATAGTACAGAAAACCCAGGGTTAACCCCGACGTTAGCTCCATGAGAGAAAATCCAGCATTATAGTACAGTACATATACTTCAGGTGTGGATCTTTCATAGAAGGAAGTGCAAAGAGGAAGAGATTTCTACCTGCCACATTAGGACCAAAAAAATGGCAATCTTGACCAAAACTCCCGAGAAGAGCTCTTGTATCTCATTCGGTCCTTCCTGGCAAAATATATAAAATAATCTAAAAAAAAAACAAAAAACAAAAAAAAACAACAACATACGTTTTGATGTGTTGGAACAACAACAATCCTACCCTGTCATCGCTTAAGCCAATGCTATCTTATCCTTATCTGATTGTTTCCAATAAAGATGTTGGAGAAAGTAGATCCTCAATCACCAGATTTGGGAAAATAGCAGTTACAGCTTATATCTACATTTAGCATCTGTTTGAGCTGCTGAATTGGCATGCTCACCGAAGCATTGGAGAGACATCCATCTGCAGTGCCACTCCAGAGCAGCGGAGTGCGACTGCAGTGACAAACGTGCTGTCATTACATTTCCAACTTGAAAACAAATACAACACATACACATACATAACACACTCACAGATGTGGCCTCTCAAACATTTGTTCAGATGCTCGCCTCAGCTCACTCTTTCTCTTTTTGTTTGAAAAGTCTGTTATCATTTTTGACATGATTCTTGACAACAAAGCAGTGCAGAACAAGGAATATTGATTTCTGGGCAACTTTGGAAGACATTTGCAAAGTTTTAAAAGAAGTGTTCTTAAAACAGACATGGGTAAAGCTCACACTCTACATAATGTTTACACAAAAACAAGCTTACTGATAAGTGGAGGACATACTGTGAAAAAATCATATTTTAATAGGGATTTAAAATATGCTTATGTTCCAGCTGTGCAGCAGCTATGAAGTTCAAACTAACATATTGCTGAAACTATAAGATTTAAAGTAGAAATTCCAAAAACTAGGTAATTGTGGCTCATTGATTCTGTTGCAGCCTCCTTTCTCTAAGGCTTTAGTGAGCAGCTTCTCTCGCCTGTTTCCAGCTTAAGCAACTCAGAACAGATTTAAGCAGATAATTGCTGCTTTTTGTTTCCATCCACTCATTTTTATCCAGCAATCTTCTCATGTATTTACTTTTGCCCATCTTATGTAAGATATGTTGTCAAAAGTTGAGCACCTTTTTTTTAAAGGGATGCTTTGACTTCTTTCCCTCCTCTTTCTCTTTCATAGTTTGTTTCTATCTTGTTCCCTCTCTCTACTTCTGCATGTTTCTGTCCGGCGCTCGCCATGACATTAGACCAGGGCCACCAGGTGACCCCACAGATGCCACTTTGACACTCAGATGTGAAATCAGGTGTTGTGCTGTACAGATCTGCATATTTAGTGTCACATTATACGGTATATTAACACACAATGTTTGCAATTCAAGGTAATGTCTAAGTCAACAGAGGCAGGGTGAGGAGGGAGGGAGAGAAAAGAAAGAACAACTTTGTGAATAAACTGCTTCATTCCCTTTGTTCACTTTTCAAGGGTATAATGCTGGCTTTGGTGTCAAGAAAACAGGAAGTCTTGCTGCTTTTCTAAGAATTGTTAATAAATTTCTCCTCAAGGCCAAGAAGTTGTAATTCTGTCTTATTCCTGCTGTGTATTTGCTCATTAACTGCATCAATGCTATGCTCAGCAAGCTACAGTCTGACTTCCACACCAAAAGACAGTTAATAATCTAAATGGGAGATTGAATCTAGACATTAAGGTCACTTGGTTTGCTACATAGAGATAAGAGAGTCTATTAAAAAATGAAAACAAATGTGTGGGCTAAGTAAGCTTTATTTAAAGACAGAAAAAAAATAGTATTAAAAATTATATCTTTATGGTGTTTAGAGTATATGAATGTTGTGCTAAAGGTGTATAAGGAAGACGCTTTCTTCAAACATCTGCTCTGAATGTGTCATGTTTGACATGCTACACTTTATTGCTTCCATTTTCGATTTTGCTTTGAAAGCCAATAAATTAACGCCCATTCTTTAAAACTGTCTTTATTCTCTCTCCTCTCCCCTCCATTTGAATTAAAATTGTTTCAAATTCAACTTTTGTGCATTTTGTTTGAACCTTTCAAGTGTTTTATCTTTATTGAAATATTATACATCACAAAATATTTTTCAAATAAGCTTATTGTAGAAAAAAGGAAACTATCTCTGGCAGGGTTATTTGGCTGATAGACACAAAATTGTATCATTGTGCTAAAATCATTAATACTTTAAAATCTGACTATGTTTGCTCTTCCCATATATGATTTCAATATTTTTTATCTACTAAACCATTTTTAAGACATTTAACAGACAAACAAAAGTAAACTTTATAGTTTTGCTAAATTAAAAGTGGGTAAAGTAACATAACTTATAATGTTCATCCGAAATAAGTAGTTTTCTTAGGTAAGAACATTTATTAGATCTAACTTATTGGTAAACCAGTTCCCATGTGCACTTGAGGTTTGAATGTTTATAATAACCATAATAATCCTTGAAGAAAAATTCTTTCATAGCAATATTTCAGAAAATAAAAGCTATAAAATCACACAAGAATCTTTGCAATTCAAGTGATAAATATAAAACAGAGTCTGGTGTCTTGGCAACAAGGGTGGATGGGATGAGGTAAGTAAAGGAAGGAGTAAACAACCAGCAAGACGGCAGTAGTTTATCTGGGCTGCAGAAATGTGTCATCATGATAATGTGGATGATTAAATGTGTTGAAAATGAATGACAAGACATGGCACAGTTCAAAAAGGTTTATGGCATTAATACAAACATGTAAAAAAAACAAAAACATGAAACAAAGGTGAAGCACCAAGAAGCGTTCAAGAATTATAGCTGTATCTGCAATGGTCAAGACATTTATCTTTGCTTCACTTGGAGTTACAGAGCAGGATCCTTCATTTTTATTCTCACATTGACGAAGCCAAGAGACTTCATTTGCTTTTATAAGGACTCAGAGATGCACATAGTCCTTATATATAAATCTACATCTATATCATACTTGAGTAATGATTTAATCCAGAATTCATTCTATTGAAATAAGCTTATTTGGAGCACCTACGTTCTCTAAAAAAAAACAAAGCCTAATAAAATCCAGTGGAGTCTGATGACTCCATTATTTAGAAACTGAAAAGAATATGTTTCCACATCATTAAGACCAAAAGTGAGCTGAAGATTGATTAGATACTACTCCTCTGGCCATTCTCTATTGTCTTCTTCTGGCAGGCTGTGTATCCCTGTCTCCCTGTAGGCTTGTAGGAGGTTTCAGAAAATTTAGATGAGATGGCAAGCGGTTGGAAACACCTCAATATCACACTCCCACTGGGTGCTTTATCAACAGCAACAATACTCTATAAGCACCTTATAATCAAACTACCTGAGGTTATTCTTTTAAATAGGAGATATGCTGTACAGTAAGACACAGAAGAATTGGTTATGTTGTGAAACTAAATCGGAAATCAATAGCTGTGTATCAAGCCTGTGGACATTGTGTAAGACAGCAGCTTTCTCATGTAACCTTTTAAGCCAAGTAAGAATACAACAAGATCGCTATTATCCCAACCCAGTCTCACATCAAAAACTATAATGACTACATGGATCCACATTGCAAAGTGCAAGAAGCTAGTTATTCCCGTTAAGAGATGTATTTGTAGGTTTTTATCAGGAACTGGTAATACTTCTGTTGTTGTACAAGATATTGTACAAATATAATTCTACTTGTGTTTTCCCATTCCATTTTTAGATGTAAATGATTTGCTGCTGTTAGAAGAAAAGCTCATAAAAGAAATATATTAGTAATTATTCATGCCATCCATCCATCCATTCTCTGCTGCTTATCCGGAATCGGGTCACGGGGGCAGCCGCCTAAGCAGGGAAACCCAGATTTCCCTCAATCCCAGCCACATTCACCAGCTCATCCGGGGGGATCCCGAGGCATTCCCAGGCCAGCTGAGAGCTGTAGCCTGTCCAGTGTGTCCTGGGTCTTCCCCGGGGCCTCTTTCTGGTGGGATGTGCCCGGAACCCCACACCAGGGAGGCGTCTTGTAGGCATTCTGACCAGATGCCCGAGCCAACTCTTCTGGCTCCTCTCGATGCGGAGGAGCAGTGACTCTACTCTGAGCCCCTCCAGGATCACCCTATCTCTAAGGGAGAGCCCGGCCACCCTGCAGAGAAAACTAATTTTGGCTGCTTGTATTCGCAATCTTGTTCTTTCGGTCACTACCCACAGCTCGTGACAATAGGTGAGGGTAGGAACGTAGATCGACCAGTAAATCGAGAGCTTTGCTTTTTGGCTCAGCTCCCTCTTCACCATAACAGACCGATGCAGAGTCACTGCAAACGCCACACCGATCCGTCTGTCAATCTCCCGCTCCATCCTTCCCTCACTCGTGAACAAGACCCCGAGATACGTCAACTCCTCCACTTGGGGCAAGACCCCATTGCCAACCTGAAGAAGGCACTTTACCCGTTTTATGGCTGAGGAGCATGGTCTCGGATTTGGAGGTGCTGATTCTTATCCCGCTTCACACTCGCCTGCGAATCGCTCCAGTGAGAGCTGAAGATCATGGCCCAATGAAGCCAACAGAACCACATCTGCAAAGAGCAGACACCCAAATGTTGATGCCACCAAAGTGGATCCCCTCAACACCTCAGCTGTGCCTAGAAATTCTGTCCATAAAAGTTATGAACAGGGTTGGTGACAAAGGGCAGCCTGGGCAGAGTCCAACCCTCATGGAAATGACTTTGATTTACTGCTGGCAATGCAGATCCAGCTCTGGCACCGGTCGTACAGGGACTGCACTGCTCATACAAGGGGGTCCTGCACTCTATACTCCCTAAGCACCCCCCACAGGAGTCCTCGGGGGACACGGTCAAACGCCTTCTCCAAGTCCACAAAGGACATCTAGACTGGTTGAGCAAACTCCCATGCCCCCTCCAAGACCCTGAAGAGGGTATAGAGCTGGTCCACTCTTCCACGACCAGGACGAAAACCACACTGCTCCTCCTCAATCCGAGGTTCGACTAGCACCCCTGAATAGACCCTACCAGGGAGGCTGAGGAATGTAATCCCCCTGTAGTTGGAGCACACCCTCCGGCCCCTCTTTTTGAAGAGGGGGACCACCACCCCAGTCTGCCAGTCCAGGGGAACTGTCACCGATGTCCACGCGATGCTGCAGAGGTATGTCAACCAAGACAGCCCTATAGCATCCAGAGCCTTAAGGAACTCTGGGCAGACCTCATCCAACCCCAGGCCCTGCCACTGAGGAGCTTTTTAACCACCTCAGTGATCTCAGCCCCAGAGAGGGGAGAGCCAACACCAGGGTCCCCAGACTCTGCTTCCTCATTGGAAGACGTGTTGGTGGGATTGAGAAGGTCTTTAAAATATTCCCCCCACTGCCTCACAATGTTCCGAGTTGAGGTCAACAGGCCCCCATCCCCACTGTACACAGTGTTGATGGAGCACTGCTTTCCCCTCTTGAGCCACCGGATGGTGGACCAGAATCTCCTCAAAGCCATCCGGAAGTCATTTTCCATGGCCTCTCCAAACTCCTCCTATGTTCGAGTTTTTGCCTCAGTGACCACCGAAGCTGCGTTTTCGCTTAGCCCACCGATACCCATCAGCTGTCTCTTGACTCCCACAGGCCAAAAAGGCCTGATAAGACTCCGTCTTTAGCTCGACGGCATCCATCACTGCTGGTGTCCACCAACGAGTTTGGGGGTTACCACCACGACAGGCATCAATGACTTTGCGGCCACAGCTGCAGCTGGCCGTCTCAACAATAGAAGCACGGGACACAGCCCACTCGGACTCAATGTCCCCCGCCTTACCCGGGACATGGTTGAAGCTCTCCTGGAGATGGGAGTTGAAACTCTTTCTGACAGGAGGACTCCACCAGACATTCCCAGCAGACCCTCACAACAGGCTTGGGCCTGCCAGGCCTGACCGGCATCCTCCCCCACCATCTAAGCCAACTCATCTCTGCCCCTCTCTTCACCCGAGTGTCCAAAACATGCGGCCACAAGTCCGACGATCAACTACAAAGTCGATTATCAAGCTGCAGCCTAAAGTGTCCTGGTGCCAAGTGCACATGTGGACACTCTTATGTCTGAACAAAGTGTTCATTATGGACAATCCATGATGAGCACAGAAGTCCAACAACAAAGCACCACTCGGATTTAGATCAGGGGTGCCATTCCTCCCAATCCCGCCCCTCCAGGTCTTGCTGTCATCACCCATGTGGGCAATGAAGTACAAAGATAGAACGAGGGAGTCCCCGGAAGGAGTGCTCTCCAACACCCCCTCCAAGAACTCCAAAAAGGGTGGGTACTCTGAACTGCCATTTGGTGCATAAGGACAAACAACAGTCTGGACCGGTCCCCCACCTGAAGGTGGAGGGAGGCTACCCTTTCATCCACCGGGGTAAACCTCAACATACAGGCGCCAAGTCAGGGGACAATGAGCATGCCCGCACCAGCTCGGAGCCTCTTACCAGGAGCAACTCCAGAATGGAAGAGGGTCCAGCCCCTCTCAAGGACAGTGGTTCCAGAGCCCAAGCCGTGCGTTGAGGTGAGTCCAACTATATCTAGCCGGAACCATTCAACCTCGCGCACCAGCTCAGACTCTGGGTTTTGGTATAACTGGAACCTGTCCCTGTCACACTCAACTCTACAGCCATGTCACACTCTAATTCATGGGTTTGTGCTGGCTGTTTTTTTAATTATTATGGCTGATATTAGCAGCCTATTATTTATTTTTTTTCACACATTCAGAGTGATTTTAAAGCATATTCTCTTGCTATTTTCTTTTAAAATTTCTTTTAGCTTGAACTATTACAACCGGCATGAATCGGCATCCCCTTGCCTTTCTTTTACTGATGTACACAGTGATGCATGCTAGGGTGGGGATAAGGGCGATAAACAGGTAACCTGCATTCCACACCTTGCTCTCCACCATCAAAAATCCCTGCTATGTTTTTTCAGTTTCAAAACTGAACCTTTTTCTTAATGTGCACAGTTGTGTAAAGGAAGAAAGCGGATATGTCGCTGTGTGCCATGCTTGCACATGTACTCCGACTCAGCTCAGACCCTGAGGTTTGGATTTAACTGCTGCGTAAATCTAAGCAGCATTTTAACGAGCTGCTTACCCCTGGTGCTCCTGAGACACATCACCTCACAGTGACAGCACTGGTCTGTGTTCACACAGCGACATCCAGCAATCCCAGTCATAATTACATTTTAATCACTCAGCTGGACCAAAACTGTATGATGGTGTGACATGTATCACCACGGTGATAAAGTAAAAAAATGTTGCACTACTCTTTTTGCCATTGCAAATTCTAGCAGTAAGATATTGAATCACCTTTCTTGGGTAATGTCATATCAGCTGTTTTATTACAAGAAATGAAAATAACAGATGTAATATAGGACATATAAGATTATTTTGGTGGAACAGTTTGATTTACATGAAACACAACTTAAATACTGTTGTAAAAATGTTCATTTTCCAATCAATAGGGAAAATAAATTAAATCACCTTGTAATTTGCATTTCTAAAATCAATATCTGCACAACTGTTATTAAACAATTTAGTCTGCATTCAAAGGAGTAATTTCAAAGCTTTATAAGTTGTTATAACTGGCTCATTGACAAACAACAAGAAAGCTGTCAGAGGAAACACAGGAAAGGGATTATAAAACTTCTTTAAGAAGAATGTAGCACAAGATGTTGGTTGCTCCAAGTCAGCTGTATTTTAAAATTTGGTGCAAGTACAAACAAAAAGGGGAAAGCTTTTTAAGGGAAACATATACAGTCATCAAATTTTTAGGACATCACAATCCACAACAAAATAAATGAAAAACAAATGCAAACACAGGAGCTAGTGTTTCAGACATATTGTAACTGTAAGAAATTTGCTGAAGGAAATGGGATTTACTTTCCGATGACAAGTCATTGGCTGTGGGTGATTGGATGATGGGGATACTTAGTGATGAATCATAAAATCTGCATCATACAAGGAGCTAATGTTAGAGCTTTTGTTTGTTGCAGGTCCAATCAAACATATAAAGATGGTTTCTATATTCCTCAGTCACTTGTAATATGGGGTTGATGCGTGTTAAAGGGCCATGAGGATGAAAATTATTACCTCTATTATAAATGTACAGACGTACTTTTTAACTTTAACATGTTTGTCATTCCATGAAGAAAAAGAGGCTTGGGTTGTGGTGAAATTATTTTCCAGAAAAATGACCTTGCTGACTATGTTGACTATATGAAATGACTGGATCTCCTATTGAAAATTTAAATCTAAATTTGGGCGTGTTGAAGTGGAGAAGAAAACAGTCAACGAGTTCCCATCCTGCAAAGTTGATCTTTTAACTTCTGTTTGAGAAAGTTGTCATTTGATTGGTAGAGAACTTTTTTTACTTCTAATTAGTAAAAAAAAACAAAAAAACATTCCTCAGTAAATTAAACCTGCCATTAACGATAGAGATGGCTAAACAAAGGGATAACAGTGACATTTTGCGTCAGTTATTTGACTCATATTTCTACTTGTTGAAGTATAAACAAAAAAGAAAATATGGTTTCAAGAAATAGTTTTAAAGATATAGAAAAAGCATGGTCATTTAATTATTTATTTTATTTACCAGGGTTGTATGCAATGCACTCACATTTCTTAACAGATAATCTGCATCTGGTGTCTTATTTTAACTTGTTGGATCACTGAGCAGGAGGCCTGCTGCAAGCACCTGCTGGAGAC
This sequence comes from Rhadinocentrus ornatus, assembly GCA_037177495.1. Lineage (NCBI taxonomy): Eukaryota > Metazoa > Chordata > Actinopteri > Atheriniformes > Melanotaeniidae > Rhadinocentrus > Rhadinocentrus ornatus. Next base: position 11,452,125 of record JBAMHW010000014.1, on the reverse strand, counting down.
CAATGTTTTTTTTCCACTTAATTTCACCAAGATCACCAAGGTTTCAGTCCCATCTAAATTCTGTATGAGTTCGTTTTTTTTTTTTTGTTTTTTTTTTACTTTTTACTTCTCAGTTACTATTTGATCAAGCATGAGCTCTCAAAGTAAATCCAATATAAAATCACATTATATACAGATATACAGTTTGATGAAGTGGGAGTATACGACTGGACTCTAATGACTGAAAAAAGTAGAAATTAGAGTCAAAATGATAACATTGTTTTTAGCCCACTGGCTGGTCTACTAAAAAGCTCAGATAATGAGCGAGCTGGAGTAACTTCAGAGGTTATCACAGTGTATAAAAGTCAATTGAAGACAAGAGCATGCCTCAACAGTAACAGTAACAAGTCAAAGTAAAAAAAAAAATGCTCAGCTTGGTCTGGTAGTAGATAATATACACATCAGGTAACAACAATGACTCAGTCATCGTAAGGTGTAAATAATTTAACATAGATGATTATTTCATCTTTATTTCATTTTGATGAGGAATGTAAGAAAAGGCTGAGAAGAAGCAGAACCGAGGAAGCATGAAGCAAGCAAACCAGAGTAAACATGAGCTGCTTTTAAAATACAATGCTTCTGTTAATTTCTTCTTCTTTTAACACATCAAAAAACTGCACTATTTTTTAAAAGAAAGATACTTTGCATTTCTATGCATTTGCTTAGCAATAACAATGCATGTTTTCTAATATAAAACCTAAAAATGAGGAGATAGAAATTCACTTAGTGTGTGAGGGTGAACCTTTCCATGCCTTAAGACTTAAATATTATCCAGCAGCCTCCTCTTCTGCCATTGTTTAAGAGAGCAGCAATCATCCCTCACAGAGGCCAAGAGAGAAGTTTATAAGTTTAAAATGCTAAATCTACCCAGCTTCACTGTGATGTAAAAGCTAATACACTGAATGTGCACTGATCATTCTGTGACCAGACAGAAAGTCAATTTTACCATCACTAATCAGAAAAGGCATGTAGGGAAGGAAGTGTGGGGTGAGGGGTAGGGGAATGAGACCCTGCTTATCTGTGCACATGCTCGAGGACAGAAGGCCCTCCACTGGGCTGCCACCTCAGATCAATGACCTCTCCCAGCAGAGCCTTAAGTCCTTCCAGAACCATAACTTATCTTGAGATTGCACACTGGTTCCATAATTCTAATCGTGTGACACAGAGGGAGGTAGATTTCCTATATATTACAAAATGGTTAAAAATGTGCATCAGATTGCTTGCAAAATATATTTACATGAAAAATGCTTTGTAAGAAATGTTAGCATGTTTAAATCCAAATACCACCTTAGAGTAAAGCAAAAAGCTCTTTCCTAACCAAAAGTCACTCATCAGAAAGCAGCTTTGTGGAAACAGTAAAGCCTTCCAGTGTAGCTGCAGAAACACCACACAGCTGCAGACTCCTCCCACAAGAGCGGAAAAACAAAAATACTACATAAAGCCACAACCCAACAAAAAGAACCCAAAA
>JBAMHW010000014.1:11380987-11403251 GCA_037177495.1 Rhadinocentrus ornatus | reverse complement strand
TGTTTATTACTGATTCTGTTTGTTTATTTACACCTCTTTCTGTAAAGTCCTCTGAGACAACTTTGTTGTGATATAGGCCTATACAAATAAACTTGATTTGATTTGATGGTGTTAAATGCTGAGATAAAGTTCACAAAGAGTAGTCGCACATAACTCCCCTGCTGCTCCAGGTGGGATGGTGCAGCATGGAGAGCTGTGACCATGGCATCCTCTGTTAGTTCTATAGGTCAAACCTGGATGGAAGTTTTCAGATGATGTGAGATCGGACCACCTTCTCGAAGCATTTCATAATAATAGGTGTAAGTGCTACTGGACGGTAGTCATTCAGAGTAATAGCGTTTATATTCGGGATTTGGACTATTATAGAGGTCTTCCGACAGAGGGGAACCCTTGCCTCAAACAGGGACTGGTTAAAGATCTTGGTGAAGACCCCCGCCAGCTGATACTTGCAGTCCTTCAACACCCATCCTGAGACACCGTCGGGTCCTGCAGCCTTCCTCGGTTTAACACCACACAGCATGCCGCTTACCTCATGCTCCTCAACCGTGAGGACATGGCTACAATGGACAGGTGGACGAAGCGGGTTTGCCTCTTGTTACTCCACCTCAAAAATGGGCAAAGAAGTTGTTTAAGTCCTCTGCAAGTGTGGCATCACTGTCGACCACGGAGTGGTTGCTGGATCTATAATTAGTGAGGTGCTGTATCCCCTGCCACACCTGCCTGGAGTCGTTGCTCTTAAAGCAGTCCTCTATCCTCCTTTTATGGTCCGCTTTTGCCCCTCTAATTTCACTCTTCAGCTTGGCTCTAGCAGCCCCGTATAGTGCCTCGTCTCCATACCTAAAAGCGGAATTCCTCTCCCTTAGCAGATTCTGTACTTCTTTTGTCATCCAGGGCTTCCTCTTCGGATAGACCTGAATGCATTTGTCCACAGTGACATGCACAGTGTCAGGATACATGCCCTGTTGTCTGCCAATTGTGTCATGTTAGTGTCCGAGGGTAGAGCTAGCATTGGCGTCTGGTGGTATATACACAGCAGTTACCATGACAGCAGTAAATTCTCGAGGAAGATAAAAGGGCCTGCATTTAACAGTCACAAACTCATCCAAGCACTAGTCTTCTCAGTAAATATTCTTAACTTCTCTCAGCACTGACAAGCACAATTATGCATACATAATTACTGGTGTTATGCAACTAAATGGGTTACTGGCACATGAATGATTTGTATTTGATACGCAACCATACTCTCTTAGTTTTTCCTACTGTTTTAGTCTTACTTCTTAAGGTTCTGCATATTGTTTGTTTTCATTCATTCCAAGGATTTTTGTTATTTTTTCTTTGGCTATAATCTGCCACACTGATCCACAACAAAAGATCTGAGTAGATTCACAGTCATCATGGTAATCTTAAGTGCTTAAATGAGACCGTGTTCCTCCCTAAAATATGGCCATGCTGGCAGATGTTAACTACGTTTCCACAGAAAGAATATATGGCCTCTGAATGAAAGAAGAAAGCGCAGTCACTGTAAGCCATTAGATAGAGACCTGTTGGCTGTACAACTGCAACTCCAAATTGCCGTTGCAATTTTTATCGATTGGTTTCTTTATTAAAAACAACACAGGCTTGTTTGGCAGCTCCATAACCAGGTAAAACGTTTGCTTCTCTGTTGTAGCCCTGACAGAACAGCCTCTAAAGAAGTGAATTCAATTAACCCTTGTTTCCTGTTACCACAGTTACCACAGGTGTCAACTGACTGAAGTCTAAAAATTACACATATAATTATATTGATTAGTTTTCCTCTGTTATTATCTTAGGTTTTAAAAAATCTTGTTGCAGTCACAGCTGTGGTGCAGCTTCTCTTGTCTTCTGCTTCTAAGATCTACTGGAGGATGAGAATGAATGAGAACACCTTACAACTCCCACTTTAGAAAATTTGGACATAACCACATCATTAAAATCCAGTTTTAAAACTTTTTTGACTGCATTAAATATATTAAATATGCATTTACTGTCCTGAATGTAGAGACAAAATGTCTTTGTGTGTTAGGTTGAATGGTAATGAGATGTCCAACCGCAGCAGCCATCGTAAATTAACTTCCCTTACACCACAGACATGTGAGACAATGTTAGCTGCTAAAGAGAAGCATGTCAGCAAGACAGCTGAAGTAGCTGCTTTCACAGACACAAAAATATTTCATCCCAATTCTGATTTTTGCAGTGAGGGGAAGCAGGAGCTGCCCCTCTCCCTTTGCAGTATCTAATTAGCAGAGCCATCTGTATGCTGTGGGCTGTCTGAGACTCAGAGGTGAGGACAGCACAGGAGGAGCACGGCTGTTCATCCTTATTTACACTCAGATCATTACTTTGGCTGATTTATCGCCTTTATTCATTACCACATTACTTTTATTCCTGGAAAATGCTTTCCCAGATTACCATCACAGTCAAACTGCTAGTTTCTCTGCTTTTCCACGCCGCCGCTCTGTCCTTTTTGTGTGCAATTCAGCTTCTCAAATGTCAGTTCAGAACCATAGTTTCTTTACTGTGCTCTACTCAGTCTCCCTGCCCCATCCAGCAATCATTTTCCCCATTTTTCAAACTTTTGTTTTCTTTTTCTTTTTTCTCTTTTTTTTTTGGTGTCCTTATGTCTGTCATTGTCTTTTTCCTTCCAGTGTCTTTATTTCATTTTACATAATTTTTTTCATCTACTCTCTGCCTCCTTCTCACCCTGTGCTCCAGGCGAGAGTGTCGGACTCCCAGAGGAGAAGTACAGGTTTAAATGACGGGCCTGTTAACGGGGTCACTGATAATTCTGCTAATTAGCTGCCACATCACCTTCAGCTGCAGTCCCAGCAGCTAGATAACAGAGATAGGGGAGAGAAAGAGACCGGAAAAGACACCCTCTTGATTCTGGCGGCACCTAAAACAAGCGACAAAAAGTTATGTTATATACAGTTTTAACTGTATATAATTTTGTAAAAATTTATTTCTAATGAGGAAAAAACATACTGTCTAAATCAATTTAATCACCTGCTTCCTGTTTGCTTCTTTTCAACAGACCTAGCTTTGTTTATTAGGTATTATCAGGTTAAATGCTACGGTAAAAAATCCACCGGCAGTGTGGACCACACAATCATCATTTGTGTTATACCCAACAATTAGAATTGCTCACTAAAAAAAAAAAAAGAAGACAAACCTTGTCCTTCTGGAGTAGGGCAAAACATCACATAATTAGCATGCTAACGGTCAATTCACAGCAGACTATATGCAAAATGAAAGGCCATGTCCCCCATTAGCAGCAGATGTCAAAGTAGATACTGCTGTACTATTGTAGTATTGGCTGCTTAGGGAGTCAGCCAACCTGCAATTGGTCCTGCAACTTGTTAATGAGCCTCAGTTGTCCACTCCACTTAGTGGGATTATTGTAGTGTTTAAAATTGATATCAGCTGTACTAATTAAAGTCTATTAATTATGTAATAAATAATTGAAAGTATAAACTATACTCCAGTTAGTGTAATTAAAAAAGACTAATTAATGCATTAATTGATTTTATGTTAATTTAATTTTCCGTGAAATTAAAAGATTCTTGGGAGAATGACAGAAGAGTGAAGGTCCTTGGACAAGGTCAATATGATGCTTAGAAAAGAAAGTTTTTTAAAACAATGGCAGAAAAATGCCAGCTCATTGAAGAGGTTCATGTAAGCCACATGTGCATTGTGTGCATACCCCCCCTCATTTTCCTAACTGGAGAGCATGCTAAAACTGGTTGGCACATTGTCATCAATTAGACTCCAGAGAGCATGTTTACCCACCACAAGGATTGTATCTCAGAGATTCCAAAATCACAAATATAGTAGAAAATGGTGGAAGTGCACTTTTTAGTGAAATGGAGGCACACATCTGAGGGCTAGATGTGCTTTTCTTCTAAATAGAGTGAGAAGATGAAAAACCTTCATCAGGGATCTGGGTCAGAGCTCTGTGTTGCAGCAGAGTGAGTGTATCCTCTGTGGTTCTGCACTGTTCAGTAATGCATTGGCGGAAATCCCAGGGGGGACAAAGTGCTATACATGGAGTTGTTGCCCCAAAAAATCATTGTAAACACAGACAATTATTTTAATAGTAATATAGTAAGTTTCAATATAGCACAACACAAGTGGTGGAAATATTAAATGTAAAACATGTTTTTTTTAATTGTTGAAAGAATGTAACATAGCGTTACCAGACAGATATCCACTTCTTGAAATGTACATAAGTATCTTTAATTTGAGTTAATTTTATTATTTTTTATAAGCTAGGATTTATCACCATGACTTAAGGTCCATTTATGCTCCTTTATGTACATCAATAGTGATGTCCGTTTCAAACGTTGTCATACGTTGCCCTCCTCATACTTTTTCAGTTTCTACAATTATTGTCCTCATCATCACTGTTCTTCTGCTTTTTTGTTCCCTTCCTGATTCTCCTCTTCTTGTCTGGTCGAAACTGTCCGTCTGCGCATCCATCTACTGCGTCAAGAATAAAGAGGCCTTTAGACGTTCAGATTGACAGATACTTAAATTCTAAGTCAAAGATTGTTCAGTTTTATGTGCTCCAAAACACAAAGTAAGTGGAATGAGCCAAGTAAAATAAAGACATTGTGGTAAAGATGTCTATAAGAAAGGAATCAAATGCTTGTGAAAATGTTTCATAATGGTTTCATAGGCAAAGTCCAGTCAGCTGAGCACAGAGAGCCAACTTACATCACAGATAGACAGGATGGTCAAAACGTATTTTTAGACCAATATTTACAAGTTATAATTTAAAAGTAAAAAGGCTGTGACACAACAATAAATGTATATTTTTGAAGAGTAGTTTGATGTTACTGGATTGTCCTCAAAAGTATTTTCTAGTTGTGGAACTTACCTTGAGTTTCAAGTTCTTCTAAAGCTACTTTGATGGACTATTGTCACATCCCCAGGCTTGTGGCCTGTGGTTGTGGTAATTTATATTCTGCTGCTTGGTTGCTTCTCTGCCATTGGCTGTGGATTCGACAGTGACCTCCCTACTCTTCCGCCTCCCTTATGATTGGTCGCTGTCTGTTCCGCTTACCCTTTAGGTGGGACCACCCTCTGCAACCTCTGCTCTCCAGCGATTAGACGACTGTCTTCCCGCACTTCCTCACTGCCAACCAATCAGAGGGACCCCAGGCCTTCAAGAAGGAGGAAGCGCCAACACTCAGGGCAGCTGTGTACCATTAGCCCCACAGCTCACCAACTGGGATTGCGTATGGTAGTGGCTGGTCTGAGTAAACCTTGTGGTTGTAGGAGCATTTAGAATTCTCTTAGTTTAGTACACATTGTATTTTTCATTGAAATATTGAGGATATACGCTCTCATCGTTTGTGAGTAGCTTCTGAGGTACCTTTTATAGCGGAGTTTTGTTTGTGGTTTGTATAGCATTTTGGTTTGGTTTATAGGCTACTGTTTTGTATCGAATATTAATTTGGTTTGTTCAAAATGCTCCATTTAGTAGAGATGGGATTTATGGCTTTTTCAAGGGAGCCGGATCTCGAGGAACCGAGAAGACTGGCTCGTTATCAATATCTTACAAATTTTCACAATATATAAGAATGACAAACAATTAAAATATGTACCTATATAAAAATACTATACAAGAATAAAAATATTATAGAACAAACAATACTCTCTGCCCACAGATGCTTTAAATGAATGGAGCGTGTTGGACATCAGACTTCTATGATGTCGCAAACGTGATGAGGGCAGTGTGAAAATTTGTATATAAAAAGAATGGCTCACAAATAAATGGCTCATAGCTGTGACTTGGTTCCCATCGTTCATAAAAAAGAGCTGTTCAAAAGAATCGATTCCTTCATGAACGTCACATCTCTACCATTTAGGTAAAGAGTGTTGTTTGAATACGTGTTTTGGTTTTGTATATTTTTTATATTAGTACAGAGTAAAGAGAATGTTTTTTTTTTTGTTAAAAGGTTCATTGTTAATTGTATTGTTGATTGTCACCTCAGTTGATATCACCCTTTGTTAATTGGTTTTATTTTACCGGACTGGCTTTACCGACTATAGGGCATTTATTGTTGTTGTTTATATATTCTGTCGAACCTGGTTTTAAATAAATTATTGTATATATCTGTAAGTTGGTCCGGCTTGTTTTGTTATTGACACCAGTCTTCCCAGATTTGAAACGGGGTCGTAACAACTAAAGTGAATATTAGAGCGGGGTGCAAAGAAATTCAGTTAGATATTATTTAATAATAACATTTATTTATATAGGTAGTTCCATAGAGACACGCAGTCTCATTTACAAGCCTTACATGCACGTCTTTGGATGCCACCTTCCACCTAATACATCGTTGATATTGCTGGTTAAACATAGAAAAACCTGTATACAGAATATAGAATATGGACTAATACAGAACAATGCTATCACTATTATCTTTAGTTTTATTTAAAATGCTGAGGGGTCAACCCTGCAAGGTAAGTTCCAAATGAAAAGGATTTTCACCCCCGCTTTAATGACTGTTTCTCTAGAAAGGATATGCAATAAATCTACTCGGCAAAGCATTGCTGAGTAGATCAGTAACGGCCTCCACATAGTCAGGCTACTGTAATTGACTAATGCAATCAGAATAAAAAATGCTTTTTCACACACTTGCACATCTGCTCAGCCATGGTCATGATATGCAGCGAAATAGAGTCAATGAGGTGAGAAGCCATGTCGGGTTATGAAAAAAGTGAATAGGGCAGCTGAGGCAGACAGCTCCTGCCGGGAAGCCCTCTCTCTCTGCTTGCTTGATGTGTTTTCAGTCAAATACCACAGAAGTGATTCTCTGAGTCAGCAGCAGTACTGATTTTTTCCTTCCCTGAAGTTTCACCTCTCAACCACACTCAGTTTCCCTGTTGTGGGCATGAAAGAGCTCCATTGACCTTACAGCATGGTAAACTAATAAACCCCTAGACACCAAACTACATTATGAGTTAGCATGTCTTTATAAGACTTTACCTTGGGTAAAGGTAAAGTAAAGGTAATGGGTCACTGCACTTTTTTTGGGCACAGAACTGCAACACATACACACTTAATTCCTCAACGCATGCTGGCACATAAACAAATGCAGACACATACACAAAAAATTTCCACAGTTGTATCACAAAGACAGCATTGAATGACATTAGCACAGTAACTGTAGATCTAATTTTTTCTGGCTTGATGGAGAGGAACAGCAATGGAGAATGCAGCAAATCAGCCTGTCAGTCAAAAGGGCAATCTGCTCATGCATTGGCGCTGTAACGTCTCCATGACTGAGCTACAGCAGGGAGAAAAAAAAACAACAGCACTAGTACATCAGTCGTGTACTGAAGCAGAAGGGTTTAATACACGTCGTTATCGTAATATATCGTTTTAATTGAGCTAATAATTTGCAGCTATCATATTAACTTTAGAGTTGCAGCACACACAGTAAATAGGAGCTACAAAAAACTGTAACTGTGTTAAAAAGTTTCTGCAACCCCATTTCCCAAAATATTTGGGGCACTGTGTAAAATGTAAATAAAAACAGAATGCAATTTTTAAAAAATTTCATTAAACCATATTTTATGCCCAATTAAACATAAACAACAGATATTAAAACAGATGTTTTACAGTTTCATGGAAAATATTATAAATAAATATTATAAATAAATAAATAGCTTATTTTTAATTTGATAACAGCAACATATCTAAAAAAAAGGAATGGAACAGAGTCTATCACTGTATAGCATCCCCTCTTCAGGGAAAAAAAAGAATGTCTGGGATGTGAGGAGATAAGTTGCTTGAATTTTAGGGGAGAAATTCTTTCCCATTCTTGTCTGATGCAGGATTCTAGTTGCCGAACAATCCCAAACCTTCGTTGCTGGACTTTTCATTTCATAAACCACCAAATGTTTTCTACTGGTGAAAGGTCTCTGCTGCAGGCAAACCAGTTCAGCACCCAAACCCAAACTGCAAAACCATTGTGTTGTGATGAATGCAGTATGTAGTTTAGGCCTTCCCTGATCCTTGCTCTGAGTACCTTTCAGTATTGATGGTGCCTTCAAAGATCTGTAAGCTGCCCATGGCATAGGCACTAATTCAGCCCCATCCCATTTGCTTTTGAACTGTCTGTTGATAACAAGCTGGCTGGTCCCTCTGCTCTTCAGTCTGCAGGACATGTCATACCATGGTTTCCATGGAATTTCACATTTTGACTCATCTGACCACAGAACAGTTTTTCACTTTGCCTCAAACTATTTTAAATGAGCGCTGGCCCAGAAAAAATGGCAGTGTTTGGCATTTGGCTTCTTCTTTGCATGATAGAGCTTTAACCTGCATTTATATAGTCAATTGTGTTCACAGACAATGATTTCTGGAAGTGTTCCTGAGCCCATGCAGTGATTTTCATTAGAGAATCATACATTTTTTATGCCTTTAATTATTGATCATAATTCTAATCATAATTAAACACAGCACAAAGGGTGTGGTCAAAACAAAAACATTTTTATTACAAAACTGAATGAAACTTTAAATAAAATTTTTTTTGTCTCTTTACAATATAAAATAACTCATTTCTATTTATTACACAGTTGTTTGAGAAAAATGAACAGTGCATATTAAATAAACAAAAGCACGCTGGTATCAAACGATACTAATACTAGCTTTGATATCGATATTTGGATTGATCCACCCAGCCCTAACCCCTACATTTTTAAGATATGTTATTGCCTTCAAACTCAAAATATGATATTATTTTCAATGAAATGACAAACTGTCTCAATTTCAACATCTGATATTTTGTTTATGTTCTATTGAGAATAAAATATGGTTTTATTAGATTTGCTAATTATTGCTTTCTGTTTCTGTTTTCATTTACATTTACAAAATCCCAAAAAAAATTTTATTGGGATTGTAAATAAAATACCTGAAAGCTAAACTAAAATGATCAGTCTGCCCCAGGGCAGCAGTGGCTACACATGTAGCTTACTATCAACAGGTATGAATGAGGAGTAAATGATTATTTACTCCATCCATCCATCCATCCATCCATGCATTTTCAATACCACTCAGTCCAATTCAGGGTCGTGGGAGAGCTGGATCCTTTCTCAGCAATTAGCAGGTGAAAGGCAGGGTACACCCTGGACAGGTTGCCAGTCCATCACAGTTCATTCTCAGTCCCAATGTGTCATACTCATTTTTTCATTGCACCAAACATGATTCTTTCCAAAAACCTAACCAAAGATTGACAGAAAAGGACAATTAAAAACAAACTATAAAAATGTAAAAGAAAAGCACATTATTTATTAATTTTTTTTACAAATAAAACAAATAAATAAATTAAAGAAACAGAATTCTGTCAGTTTTTAAACATGGAGACTCCTTATTGTGTATCAAATAATTGCTTCAGTTACCTATCTCACATGTACAGCGCTTTGTTCATCTGTGGCTGGTGTTAAAGTGCTTTATAAATAAACTGATAATGATGAATGACAAAAACCAAGAAAAAAGTCAAAAGATTTCAACTATTGCTGATTAAATTCAGTTTAAAAAAGCAAAGTTGCTATATGACACCACACACTGACACCGTACTCTTCTGACCCAGGTTGCTCATTCTACCTTGATTTTGCAACCTTGATTCCTCCTTTAAGTAACATGTTTGGGTTTTTTTCATGATATGAGGTTATTGTCAAGCTTTATGTCCGAGAGGATTGTTCGGTAATATCTAATCAGTTAAAATTTAAATTCACTGATCCTTCAGGGGGTTAAACAAGGTGTATCCGATCGATTTATCTGCTAGAGGAGGATTAGGCAAGTAAGAGGTGGTGCTGTGGGACCTGAGGCAGCAAGAATAAGATCTCGGCATTAGGTATCTGCCATATCTCTGCTTTGCTGCCGGGAAGGAGGTAGGTGTCATATGTGCTGTTATCAGCAGAGTAGGACTGATTCCCATATCGCTGATATCTCTTTTTTTATCATTGCTATAAACAAAAAGCCCTTTGAACAATAAAAAAAAACATGGCCTGAGGCCAAGTATGGCCATGCAACTGCCTTCTTTCTTTTTATTCTCTTCTCCTTTTCTTTCTCTCAGTTGTCACAGTGAAAAGACCAAAAAGGAAATGTACCCACTCAACACTGACAGCCCTCACAGATTCTAATCTTTTTTCATTCGTCTGTCCTGTTTAAAGAGCCTTTGTCATGGGCGACCAAAGGTGAAGGACATCAGCTCTTCTGTCTTGCCTTGTTCTTTTTTTGTACTCGCCTTTATTAACTGATGAATGATGAGGATAAATCTTAGAGATTTTAGAGACAAAAGAAGACTATGCAATTCTTTTCATAATCATACTGAACAACACAGAGAGTGTGTTTAAGTATGTATCTAGACATATTTACCCGGCGAGGTGTCTTTGACTTCATGCCAGGTTGTGTGGCCATTGTAAACTTGTTATCTATGGAAGCAGATGATAAGACTCAACTTGAACCTATGAATGGGAAATTTACCTTTAATAGGAAATGCCCAAATGAAACTTGAGGACAGTGTCTGGTTCTTCGCAGTAAGAAATTCTGCAGAAAGACATTTTCATACTATCAAAGCATTTAAGTTCTAAAATATCACTTCAATGCATTGCATTTAGCCCCTAAACCGGAAGTTAGTTTACACTTTAACATCTAAAATTGATTAAAATGATAAATGTAATGTCTTGCATTACAATGATTCCAGAAAATGTTGTATGCTTCCGAGTTGTTAATTGCCTTCTCTATACATTTACTTTTGTTGTCATTCTGGCAGAGCAGAATTTTTTTTAAATTTTTTTAGAGAATGCTGTTTAAGCATTTATTACATTAAATTTTAGGTAAACTCTTTACTTGTCCTTCAGTTCTTAAGGCTCCTGAGAGGTTTGGTGGTTTCCACTTGATTCTGTTAAGGCTTTTCTTCGTAGTAGATTTGGAAAGTGGCACTTTTTCCTTCTGGTTAATCTTTTTTATTCTTTGTGAGGGTCGTCTTGTTACCCCCCACCCAACTGAATTTTTTTCTTCTCGCTGTGAGGGAAACAGGATGGACAGCTTTTAAATACAAATACTTGTATTCCACTTCTGACTTTATACTTGCTCAACTGCTGAATGACAACAAAGAAATACCCCCTGCCTTGAAAGAGCTTTAGGCTTTATTGCTGAACTACGCATGAAAGAATGCCACATGTCAAAGAAAAATGTACTAGATATTTAAAAATCCTTCTTCTTATAAAGCACAAAGTTTGTAGTTTAAATAATATTCAAAAGGAAATTATAACCTGGAACAAAAATATTAATTTCTTCCCCTTCTGCCTCTTTAAACGAAGTTTATGCCTGACAAGTGCTGTTCGCTTTGCGTGTACAGATATCTCCCTGACTTCTGCTTTCATTAACCTCTCACTGTGCTCTATCAGAGTAAGGGGACTGTACTACAATAATATCCCAGTGACGACACATAGGTCAGGACCCCTCTGATCCTGAGAGGGGAGAATATCTCATTAAAGAGAAAGCCTCTGGGATACTAAAGCAATTTGGCTTGCCCTCCGTACTCAGGAACCAATTAAAACATTAGCCTAAACTACTGCAGCACTCGCAGATGTTGATGCAGCCATCGCAGTTCTTTGCGTATCACTGAAAAGTCAAAGCTGTTGCAGCGACACCCAAGGCTAAAATAGTAATCAGAGAAGGTGGAAAATGTGCTGCATAATGTAAATTAAAACAGCAATCAAGAGAAAATGAGACATGTACCATAATTATGCTACATATGTGTAAATGGCTTATGTGGCCACACTGCATATCCTTGCTTTAAACTTGAACATTTAAATGTATTCATTATATGAACAGAAATGAACAGGGTAACATAAATGCAGTGAATAAACTGACTTATACTGTTAAAGCTGCTGCACGACAGCTCTCTTCCAAAGAGCTTCTACGCCATTTTCCACCCAATGATTTGATTCCACCCTATTAGACTGTGCTTCTAAGCCAGCTGAGAAACCCCCCCAACAGCTTCATTCTGTGCTAATGAAGCGCACCCTGTCCATAACAAAATCTAAGTTTGAAATGTCTGGATAAAGCTGGCCTGTGTGGAGACCTTCACTCTATCTTCCCTCCAAATTCTAACTCCATCCAACAATTTCATGCTAATAATCTACAGATTCTAATTATCCGGACACATCAGTGGTGTGACAGAGGAAAGTTCAGGTCAGGGCCATTCACAGGGAAGCACTGACTGATATCATCAGAAAAATGGTCAAAAAGGCAAATGAGCTGACAATGACAGATTGTCTATCAGCCATTCAGCAATTCTGCCTTCAGTATCTATCAAAATATCTGATTACTCACCTGAATACTCTTTCTGGAGTGAATTGCCGCTGTCGCTTTCACAGACTACAATCAGAGGTAAATCTGTATTTCTGTGGAGAACTATAAAAGGAACTGAAAGTCTTTGATTCATCTCAGCAACAGAACCATGAGGATGTTTATCCTTATGTCAAAGCAATATTTCCTACTGTCTGGAAATTTTGCTGAAAGAGAGAAAATATTTAAGCGTCACCTCTGACCAAGAGTTCCCTACTAGCTGATGTGATTGACAGGATATGTGTGCAAAAGTGCTGAGTCCACAGGACATATCACTGAATGATGTCACTGTGAGGTCATGTGATGACAGCCCAGAGTAGTGGGTCATCACCCTCTGACCTCTGAGCTGAATAAACAGGAGGAGATTCCCAATGAGTCACTACAAATTGCCAGAGTGAATGACAGACAGACACTGAAGCTCCTACCTGCAATGATAACCCTTTATGAGCCCCCCCAAAAAAGTACCATCAACTCTTATTAAACACTAAAATCTCCATCAAACTCTTGAATCCAGCTGGGCTACCTTTGAGCTTTTATCTGTTTAGTAGCTGTAGCCACATCATTTTCCGTAGCCGGTGAAGCCTCTTTATCCCTGCTCTTATACACAATCACTCTGCAGGTCAGTGGTCTAGTCACCCCTATCCTCAAGGGAGGGGGATGACTGGATGCAGGCCAGTACTGAAAGACAGGCTGGCATTTCACCCAAAGCACCTAACATCTCTGCCAAAAGGATGTCTTTGTGCAAGCCCCTTAACAGCCACAGTTCAGTGCTCCAGACATTTTGGTTTTTGGCTGACCCAGTGTGCTGTGACCCTGCAATGGGGTATACTGATGCTTTGTGTGTGTGTGTGTGTGTGTGTGTGTGTGTGTGTGTGTGTGTGTGTGTGGGTGTGTGTGTGTGTGTGTGTGTGGCTTAAAATTGTTAAAATTGCTTTCTTTTTAAAATAGCTTTTAACAAAATAAAATTAAAACAAAATCCAGGGAAAAAGGGGAATTTAACACAAAGATTTGTTTGACATTAGAATACTTTAAAGGGCATACATATGAATACACAAAAAAGTATTTAAGTTGAGGACCCACTTTTAATGTCTACAACATTTGCATTACTTTACATTATTTAGGAAACTTGTTGGTGTGTACTTTAAGATCGGGAGCAAACTTGGAAAGGTTTGATGGATGGTCCTACTTACCCATAAAGAAAAATACTGTTATTTTTTTTAAATATTTTTTGCATTTAGCATTGTACTATGGAGATACTCCTAGATCTGGTCTTACACTCAAAAAGTCCTTAATTATATATTTTTGTTCTATATGTAAATTTATCAGCCAAAAGAGCCTGATGTCTCTCCAACCAGATAACAGTTGTGATTTTTGAGGAACATTCAGGTTATGTTAATTCTGTATTTAAAGCAATACTGCTTACATTTCTAACCTTAAAACTCTGTGCTTCTGACTCATTTTGATGGAAGATTAACATTTATTATGCACACTCTTGGAGCTGCGCACCATCGAGAGGCTGAGAAAACTGCACTTCAAAACTTTGTGCTTCCAGCACAATGTGGAGCATCACATAACAGCTGTGTTTCAGTTTACGGCACAATTCCACACGCCAGCAACTGGATATTAACACTCTGGCCAGTTTGGATGCACAGTAAGGCTGAAGATACCCAAGAGGACATAATCAGATGAAACAAGGAAAAGAAAGAAATAAGCTGACAGTAAAAGACAAGACAAGTCAGCTTCCGACTGACTTTTACTGGCTGGAGAGAGCTCAGAGAAGAGACAGGATGCAAGACTAATGCCAAGTTAGTCCTCATTAGTAGGCACCAAAGTGCAAAAATGTGCCAAAGTTCAGAAGTGCTGCTTTAAAGAAACACAGAGTCAGGCAATTCTAAGTTCCTGGGCTCCCCAAATAGTTGGTGGAAGCAAGAGCACTAGCATAAAATCAAATCTCTGCTTGAGTCCTATACATGGATGGCCACACACAAATTTGCATGTTAGTCTAAAACAGTGCAAGGGTTTTCTGAACTAAGAGTTCCGGTGTAAAACAAGTAAAATAAGATTTCAAAAAATGAAATAAAAATAACAAGATTTGAACTTGTTTTTCAATTACTGATAAATAAACACATAAACATGCTGCTGTAATGTTGTTGTAGTCCCTGTCAGTCATGATGCAGAGAACTTAAGGAAAAGTTTGGAGTATACAAAGTTGTTTTAGTGGTGCATTTGCTTATACATGAAATTATTTACAAATTATAGCATATAGAGGAGTTTGACTTTTACAATGTTTATTACAGTTGTTTTATCAGAGAAACCACAATTTTAACCTCTTCTGGTTCACAACCTACAAAGAAAGGTGACACACCAGTTCAATAACTGAAGCAGACAAAATATGATGCAAAGTTACTGCCTGACCAAAACGTTGAGATAAGGGGTGCAAAGCAAGCAGGAAACATCTCAGCAGTCTTTGATTGCGCAGAAAAACGGTGAAAACAGTGTGGCAAGGCAGCCCAGGTAGATATGTTTCAACTAAACAATCAAATTTACTCACATGACCTCGGTATCTTTAGATAAAATGTCTGAAATTGTTTAGATTTTTGCATAAACCCACACACTGAAAACTTTACTGATAGAGCCAAACAAAGCAATTGCAACAAAATACAGAAAGAAACTGAGCTAATCAGTTATTACTTCCACATAAGAAATGTTTCTACTTACACCTCCAGCAAGTAAAAGCAGGTATAATACTTATTATTATACTGTCTCTCTTTCTTTTTCTTTTTTACATTTCCTTTGATAATGTTGTCTTGGGTCTCTGCAATAGTTTGTCCATTATAGCAAAAGACTTGCTATTGTTTTTTTTAAAATGCTTATTTGAGGATAGAAATTGATGCTGAAAGTGTCTTACTATCTAGCAAATTGGTGCCATAAGGAAAAACACAATGCTCATTAGAAAGTTGAAAAGTGTAGTATCTTATCCATGAATTTTTCTTGCCATGAAATGTGCATAATGAATGTCAGTGTACTTCAAAAAAATTCAGATGGTCATTATTTCAAAAGTTCAAACTCTTCTCCAGTGTCTCCAACACCAAGCCATATTTCTCATCCTTAAATATAACTAGTAAATTTTTTACTTTTAGTAATGAAGTGATTTTGGTGTGCATTTGTAACCAAAGAAAAGTTGAAAGTGATGAAACAAGAATAGGTTCCCGCAGGAAGGGGACATTTCTCTGCAACGTGAAGGTAGTGTTCAACGGATGGCCAGTGCTGAGTGGATGGCTGGTGTTTACAAGATGACTGGAGTCCTCTGCTCCAGAAAGATCCATTGAGATGGTAGATGTTCTCTTCCAAGTAGCGCCAGTCAAGGTGAAAGGATGCAATACAGCTGCAACGCGGTATAGCAGTAATTTAATAGTCGCCAAAATAAGTAACAGTTCATTATCTTGGTAACATTATGCTCTGAATCAGTTTTTAGTTATTGAATATCTATTTCAAGGACAATATTGAAAACATTTAGCTTTTTTTTCTCTGGTATGAGCACATATGACAATGTTTATAAATAGAAAGAAAATGCAAATATTTAAGTCACAGCCTTTCCACCCCACCCCCAAACCAAACATATACACACACATGCATATAATACACTTCCTTTTGGCAATCTATGACCCAAATCCTCTATGAACCTTCCCTCCTGGCTCTTGTTTCCTTTTTCTCTCAGTCTGTCTTTCTGCCAATTATACAGTTATTTTTTTCCAGTCAGTTTAAATTTTATATGAACCTAGACTCAAGTACACACATTTTTTATATATATTTTCTTAATATAATTTTTTTTATATCTCTTCAAATATATATGTTATTATTAGGAACTCAGTTTTTATGTGAAAAGATTTGTACTTACCGTTTGTGTGGCTGCTTGTTTGGAAGACAAGACAACCAAATCCCTCCTTGTGCCCCTGACTGATTTAATATAAAATGTTTCTTACCTTTGCATGTTTCCCTCCAGTTACTCAATAACCACCACCACTGTTTTCTTTTCCATGTGAATAAAGAACAGGTGTCTAGGAGGGAGAGCGGCTGGTGGGTCTACAGAGGGTTAAATGCTGGCTCTGACCCTCACCAATCACCCTGCTGAGTCTATAATGCCACCCTTAGACAGAGAGCAAAAGGAGGCACACGGTTCTGCTCCAAGAATATAAACTAAGAAAGACTCTGTGGGTAACAGAGAAAACAGAGGGAAGGGGTTTCAAAGAAAGTCTTCAGAGTTGCCATATGCTCACTAAGCCCTTTAACGCCTATCTTTACCATAAGCAGGATGATATTCACACCATGAACAGATACCTCTAGCCTTTCAGAAATTCTTCTTTTAAGAGCTTTGAGTCCCTGCACAAGCATATACAGTATTTAATAATCTCTCAGCATTTGACACTTATATCTGTTGCATTTTTCTCTATTTAAAATGAGACTGCTTGATTGCTTGAGTGAGCATGTAGCAGCAATTAAAGTGCTCAGAACTTTTCAGTAGTGCTTGAAAGTTTAACACTTTAGAAGTGTTTAGATGTTAACATATGTATGATATATAACACCATATTTAAGACAGAAGTTGTAGGAGCAGATAAAAAGAACCAATCACATAAATGAGGTAAAATTACATAGCATGGCCTAATTGTGCTCTAGTGACTGCAATTAAATGTTTCTGGCAAAACCTTGAAGGAATTCTTCCAGGGACCTCCACCTCATTTCTAGGATGTTATTAAATTTTTCTGTGTGAATTGTTCACTTCAGGTCCATCCGCAGCATTTCTGTTGGATTAAGGCAGTGGTTCCCAAACTGGGGGGGGCAGAGCCCTAACAGGGGGGGGGGTCACAGCAAGGCTAAATAAAACTTAGAGTTTTACACTGCTAAGAAAACATGAACAAATTTGTAAAAGTAACAATGGGCAAACAATAGCAAATCAAGAACAGAGATTTTAAGTACCAAAAAAACAAGAGGAGAAATAATGGTGAGGCATATCTTGCATCCCTAGGCATGACTAGATAATGGTGAAGTAATGGTAATGGTCAATAGTGGGTAATAAAGACAGACCACAACGTGTTGTATGTCTTTAAATATCAGCATCTGACAGTACGAAGCCAAAGAAGTAATAACGCTACTTGGGGAATCATCCTGAACACAAAGAAAAGAATGTTGATTACACAAAAAAAAAAAATAATTACTACCTATCATAAATAGCAGAGTTAATTTACTAAAGCAGCATCTGTCTTATTGAAAGCTCAACTCAACTAAAGTTGGTTGCAGAGTTTCCTGGTTTAAAAAATCTCACACTATAGCAGATGAGTTCATTCTTTCTGCTACTGACATGGTTTTCACTGTAGTTACGAAGCAGCAGCCAATAAAGTAAAAACTATTTTGTGGCACATTTCTTCGTATATTTCTTTTTAAGATTTGGGGTGTATGTGGTGCTGGGATCGGGGGGCTTGACATTATTGCTGTCAATGAAAAAGGGGCCCTGCAAAAAAAGTTTGGGAACCACTGGATTATGGTAATGACTTTGACACTGATGCTCCAGAACAATATCTGTATGATTCCAAAACCATTAAAAACAAACTTTCATGCTGATTTATTTTGTAGTATGACCAACTTTCTCTTGATTCATATGGATGTTTTTACATTTCCCTTCAACAATCTGCAATTTGAGTCAGAATTTACAACAATATCCGAAAATTCCTGGCCCTAGTAAAAAGAAAAAAAAGGCCCATATCATGATACTACTGCTACCATCTTTCAAAGAAGTTCTAATATTGTAAAAAATTGATCTACTTTATCCAAACACATTGCATCTCATTTAAGCCCAAAGGTTCTTTTTATGTATTTTCCATTCACCAAAAAATGTTTAATGATGATGATAATGATGATTTTTCAGCATTCTCCATGTGATAGTAAACTGCAGATTGAGGTCATTTTACTGAAAGAAATAGCTTCGGAACATAATACCTAGGTGTAAATGCTAATTTCCAATAATGATGATGCGCTCTGGGCTGCCAGAGGTAGTACTGCACACATTACAGAAACATACTTTTACTGGCTCTGAAAATGATAGCAACAACTCTGGGATAAATAGTGATGAACTTGATCAGTTTAAACTTCTGCAAGCCAAGTTAGCAGCTCTTAGTTGGTTAAACCTGCTGTGTGAGGCTGATGTCAGAGGTCCTCTCAAAAACCATAAGCTAGCTTAATTATCTCAGAAAAAAAGTAATTTTGATTTATAAATTCAATATTAATTGAGTTGGGTTTTTTCTTGCTTACTTATTGATGTGAAACTAAATCATAAGGTAACATGGGTTGTGATATATTAGCCTGTTCTGAACTATTAACTTTTTAATTACTTAATGCAACAGAAATACATGTTGCACAGATCAGACAAAGTGCAGACACATCCAATAGTTGTACTTTTCATTTTAAACACATGAAATTAGGGTTTAAAACCACAAGAACACCAGATGAAGTTCATAGGAGGTGACAAGATATAAGACAAAGTTCTAAAACAAATAGCAGACGCAATCCTCGGTGCACCCGGTTGGTGATTCAACTGCAACATGTTTTTGCATGTCCTACCAAGTCTGCACGTTTTTACTCGGGTGGGACTTTAACGGGTAATTATGTTTTTAATCAGTATTAGTAGAGCTTGCATTTACAATATTAATATCTGTGTCTATTATTTTGATTCAGTCCACTAAAATACATTTAAAATAAAAAACGCTACTTTTTGGACAAATATTGTTATACGATTAAAATTTGATTAATCAAGATTAATTAATTACAAAGCTTCTATTAATTAGATTTTTTTTTAATTAAGTTCCACCCCCTAGTTTTTACACACACAAACCTTAAGTAGATCAGACTCAAAGTCTTTACGCAAAATTTACGGGTTAACAAAACAGGCTATTGTAGGATCATTTATTTATTGAGAAATAAAAGAAGAAATACAATTTTGTTTGAATTTAAAATGCTTTGGTCCTTCCATCTAATTATTAGTGAAGTTAAAAAACATGAAACTACCTCACTTTGAACTTCTAGGTTGGTTAAACTGAATCATGACTACACCATAAAACAGCCTATACATCTAATTTTTGGGAGCGTTCGCAAGCCCAAAAGATTGTAAACTAATTTACCATTAGCAGTGTATTCACTAAGCTTATCACATACTTGGTAAGTTCCACATGTGTGCCTTAAGACTGTGAGTATTCACAGAAACAGTAGCAAAAAGGTCAATGTGATTCAACACGATGACTCACAAGCAAACAAGGCCAGACCAATAACAAAGCTGCCATCAGTTTGCAGTCTTTCTGGAAATTAACTTCATTACATGGGAAGCTGTGTGATGAAGTCGGGAGACTAGTGGCAGGGAGATAATGCACTTGTGCACAGTGTTGCAGGGTTACTAATATCCACTCTTGTCTGGCATTGATGAATGAGATTACCGGGTTATGTGGAGGTGTATTGAGTGTGAGGGAAGACAGAAAAGGATGCAGAGAATAGATAGAGGCTGTTGGGTGATTAACCAAAGCTTGTATGAATGGTCCCTCTGATGGTTATTTCAAACATGTATTGTTATACTGAAGCTCTACAGTGTTTGAATGTGGAGTCTTATTATTTTCATGGCAGATATCCAGCTTCTCCTGAGGAGAAAGGGAATTCTTTATGCAGACACCGTTTCACCAGGCAATCTTTGTGTGTGTTTCTTTACTATCATGTTGTCTCAACAAAGCAGTTGTTTTATACATCCATTCAGAAGCAATCAATATTGTAATCACTCATCTGAATAACGCTCACCCATGAAAAGTTGCACAGGTTTGGATTTGCAGCACCTGCACATCATTCTCAGGTTTAAACAAGCCCCTGAAATTATGAAGGTGCATATGGTGAAAATGGTTTAATCTATAAACACATCAGGTGTTTATAATATTAGCCTTTTGTATAAGTTTAACTTCATAAACTTTATTTAATCCCCATTTTTAAACTGAGCACTGACAAAACAATGGACAAAATACAAAATAACAGGTTTTACATTAATCAGAGTTAGAAACAAACTTCTCACAGCTGTTGTTCCTAATTTGGGACAATACTCAGGAGGTAAATGCATATTATTTCAGTATTGTGTCAAACGAAATTACTAGCTTAATCTTGTGCGTTTTTTAATAACCCCTCTAAGCCCCAGGAAGGTCAAATAAACTAATGTTCTAGAGACTAATCAACAAACAGATGAATTTAGCTGTAAAACATTGTCATTCACTGAATCATGCTGTATTTGGTTTAGTTTTGTAGCAGCCAGGGGTTGACATGAATAAAAGTGCCTTACAAAAATCTTCAGCAAGTGAATGATTCATTGCATAGTGGGATGGTAAATTAATGAAATGTGTCATTCAAGACACAAATGTCAGTGTACAAAGAAAAGAGAACAGCGTCTATGAAAATGCTTCAGACTTGGCACACTTCTGTCTCCAAAAAGTAAAGCTTTTCTCAATTTGACCTCATGGCTATTCTGGGGATCTGAAAGCACCTTCTCAGATCTATAAATGGGTATCTTATAATGAGCATGATGACACCAAGCAGAAATACTCAAGCTCAAGTTTAATAGCTCACACAATCCGATTTATTCCATTCTTCTGTTGCAGATGCACCATGCACAGGAATGTCCTCTGTTCAAAAGGATTGTTAAAACCCCTTTGGGTAAACTTGAAAGTTGACTGCATAAAAACTTACATGTCCAATTTATTGTATTTTACTGAAGAGGATGCTTCTCATTTTTACCCCTGTGTTAGGAGGTAATTGTGTCATGTGCAAGTTGGGTATCACTTTCAGGCACACAGGCAGAGCAAATGCAAACACTGTCATCCAGCATGCATGAATGACAGGCAGGTAGCCAATATATGGTTATCTCTATGTGTTATTTCAGGCAGGATGCTAGAACAAAATAGTTTGTTGCACTAACTATATAAGTAAAATGCCTGTCTTTCTATACAGTATAATTATTTGAATGTAGTATTTTTCAATGCAGTATGAGGGAGCTGCTCGCATTTGCTTTATCTGAAACTGTTTGAGTGTAAAGTCTTGATGTGTACAGGTATGGGTTAATTATCTATATCACTGTTTTTCCTCAGTAAGTGTATTGTTTGCTGTGTAAAATGTTATGTTAATGTTATGTGTAACATTAGTCAGGTATTCATTTTGACTCACATTGTAATACACTCTATTACAGCTTCCTATTACCATCTTAACAAAAGCATTTAAGAGTCAGTTCCCAGTATAATAAACTGTCTGGTAATGTGGCAATTAAGTTTACTGTTATGTTATAAATCAGTTCTCTTCTAAAATCACAGCAACTTTTTAGTTAATCCAAACTGGTAATTAGTATAAGATAATGCTGAAGTTCTTCTATCTTAAACATTTCCTTGTGTGTCAGGGTTTTAATGTAAAATAAAATCATGTTGATTAATGCTGGAAATGTTTAATATTTAATGAGTTTTTGCTTCAAAACACTTCAGGCAGTATCTCTCTGAAGTGAGTAATGAGTTAGGATCAGAAATGTTAGTTTCCATTCAGTTTCAGATTAATATTATATTAATTACCTTTTGCATCCTCCATTATAATTTAACCCATATAATGCTGGAGGTAACATATTTGATACATATTTGATTTCTGAGACCAATTGCATCACTATATGGTAAGCTCAAAACCCTGTGGTATACTATCTGATACATGTCTTCTGCCTCCTGATGGATACTTTTCATTTCACACTGGCCTGAATCCAGAATGTATGACATTTCATGTTTTTTAATTGCATTACAGGAAATAAAGAACTTTATCACAATATTCTAA
>JBAMHW010000014.1:11359067-11380887 GCA_037177495.1 Rhadinocentrus ornatus | reverse complement strand
TTTTTTCCACCTAGACGATGGACTCTATGAAAGGAGATGTTTCCAACCGTTTCCTCCGGGAGTTTTAGGTGAGTTTTTCACCGTGGTCTCGGGTTCTTCCTCTGTCTGCTCTGGAATCCCTGCAAACACTAGATTAGATCTGCGCCTGCAGATCCATCAATGTTTCTTTGATCTTTTTATTTTCCTCAGAGAGTCTGGTCAAGCCCTCATTGAGGGATTTTACTGAGTTACTGAGGCCGGCGTTCTCCGCCGCAAGGGTTTCTACCTGCTTCTGGCTAAACTCCAGTGACTCGCGTAGCGCCTGGAACTCTTTATGGAGAATCTCCACCAGGTTCAAACGCACATCCAAGCTACTAAGCTTCTTATCTATAGAAATCAGTACATCCGTTGAGTCGTTCCCCGGTGGTGAAATAGCTCCAGGTGTCTATTGGCCTTGGATGAGGTGGAGGGGGTTGACGTGGTGCTCGGTTTTCCCATGACAATTCTGTCGTAGTAGCGATCTATAAAATCTGTCAGGCTGGCCAAATCCTCTCCTCACTGTGCTCCAGAGTGTACCTTAAAAATACACTATTTTCCTACTTTCAAGAATATTTTGATTAGGCTGGCAAAAAAAAGATACAATTGAATTAATGCAGAAATGTTTGAGCGCCTAGTTTGAATTTGCCGTCTCACCGGAACTACGTCACCTACAGCATTGGCGTCACTTACCTGCGCCCCTCACTTACCTGTCCCCTCACTTACCTGTCCTCTCACACACCCTGACCTCTCACACACCCTGACCTTCCTTCCTGTTTGATTCTCACTTAAACAAATGAATGCCAGTTAGTGATTGATTTTGCTTCGATGAATAGGTATTAGAGTGTGTTTTATTTTCATTAATGCAGCATGGAGGGAGGTTATAATGATTAATATTGCATCTGCATAAGCCTGAGTGATGAAACTTGGGAAAAAGATAGACAAGGATGAGATGTGAATGCTCCCCTGCTCGCTGGCCCCAGTAAGCCATGCAGGTTTTGGCAGAGAGTGAATAAAAATGGGGTAATAGCCCCCTTTATTATCTTGTTGTCCAGCTTTTTCCAACTGTTTTCAGGTACTGTATTTTTCACCTGCACGTACAGCTGTTATGAGGGTTCATTCTTGCAATAAATCAATGTTAAATCAATGTTTTATAACCACGTAAACAATTAATAGAATGACTGTGAAGATTAAATAAAATATAACGGAACAGTCAGTTTTGTGGGAGTTACTCTTTGGGAAACATTTTTCAATACCCCACAACTTCAATATACCCCTTAATAATGGATCATTAGACAAAAAATTGGTGCCATTCTGTCAACAAGGAGGACCAGTGTTTTTAACATAGCATGCTGAGGAAAAATTTCAATGTATTTTTGCCTGCAATACAAATGTTACTATTCTGGTAATGAAAATTTCTGAAACATGATACTTTCAGTGAGCTAAAGCTTCAGTTTGCTGTGAACTTTACACAAGTGCACTCAATGTCTGCTCGTAACCTTTCTGAGCTAAATCCACAAGTCATTTGCAAATAAATATGATGAGAGTCTATATAATCAAATATATTACAAAGCCAATTGACTGTAATTATTTAACTTCAATGACACTTAATGTACATGCCATATGTATAATTAATGTACGTTCTGGTAATTTCAGTTAATAATTGATTATATTTGGATTTTATTTTAGTTTCATTGTTTAAATTACAATAAATCTCAATGATATTTATTGCTGAGTATTATTTGTACTATTAGTGTAACTTTGTTTTTTCAGACATGTGATCTGTGTTATGAATATCTCAGATCACAGATCAGATGTGTTATAAGTGTTACAAGTAGATGGAAAAATAATGAGACCCTTTACCTTTATGAAGGTTTACGACAGACTGAATCAGTGCAGTCAGGAGCTATTGTTTGCAGGAGAACACAATGGCTCACCTTATTTCTGGCCATGTTTAAAGTGTCAGAAACTAACCAAACTGTTAATTTAGTAGTGGATCTACAAAAGTTCTGTATTTATTTTAGCATTTCAATAAATCAACAAAAAGATGTTTTGTCAAAGACATTTTTCCTTGAACATGCATCACCCATTAACTGGAATTTAATTGGTTTTAATTAAAGTAGGGGCAGTGTGGCTCAGTGGACAGAGTGGTCGTCTTGTAGCCTGAGTGTTGCCGGCTCGATCCTCGGCCTGTCGAGCTCTTGTCGAGGTGTCTCAGAGGTATCTCAGAACAAGACACCAAACTCCAAATTGCTCCTGATGGGTCGTGGTTAGCGCCTTGTGAATGGGTGAATGTGATGTACAATGTAAAGCGCTTAGGGTATCATTCCAGGATTTAATGGAGAAGCTACACTAAAAAGCATTGTTACACCATACTATTTCTAAAATTCAGTTACATTTATTTATTTAATGATGTGTTTTGAGAACCTTTCAGAGTCTGCTGTGGCCATTTTCCAGCAAAAGAAACTGTAGCTTAATATTTTCTACCTTCTAACTGAGGTAATTTTAGTCCATCAAGCTTCAGCTTTGGGAAGTAGGTCCATTCACTCAGAAATTTGCTTCATGTTCTTCCATATCATCTCCTACAGGATTAAGAATAGGACTATACCAAAACATTAACTAAATTTATCTCAACTTCAGTACTATTGTCTTTAACTCAGTCAAAGCTATAATATGAGTGATCTATCATTTAAATTCAAATTTACTAATGAAGATTAAAATCAAAAGATAGGAAAAATTGTTAGTAAAGTGATAGTAAAGCCACATCCTTAAAAAAACATTGTTCTTGTTAACCAAAAGGCTCTACATTTGTTTAAATCATCTGCAAAGTATTATTCCAGTGGCCGTTTGGTTTGTTCACTTTTTTAAACAAACAGGCAGCAATGTTCTTGAAGATGAGACACTTTCTTCTTGCAGCCCTCCAATTTTTAACACTATTAAATGTGACAGTGGCCTGTGGTTGCCGGAGGTTATCTTGGGTCCCTTTGTGACTTTGAAAGCTACTACACCTTTTGCCCTTCAAATAATCATTACTTGTCAGGCACTCCCGGGGAAAGTAATAATGGTTATGAATTTCCTCCATCTGCCTTGGACTGGTGGAGTACAAACTCATTAAAGATGGTTTTAGAACCTTTACCAGTGTAATGAGTATTAACAGTTTCTGATGTTCAGAAGTCTTCTTTGTGCATCTAGTATAGCGTAATGGCAAGACTTCAAAAGAGCCACCCACTGATACTTGATTGCACTGGCAGAAATGCCACTTAAGGTACTCCGTATCATAAATAAATAACTGCCATTTATTAGAAACCAAACCATTAGATAATTGCTGGAAAATGCAGTACATAATGATGATATTTATTGTGGATAGACCCTCTACCTCCTCAGAAGCATGGGAAAAGTAAGTGCTCTATCCACCATAAGGTGATAAATTAAACAAAATTTTGTCCGGTTAGAAACGTAAAGGTATAAAATAATATGTGGTGTAAGTAACATGTTTGAGAGCAAAATTATCATTTTGTTCAAGAACAACAAAAAAGTTCTCGCTTCTTGCGGAGTATGTACAGTAACAGTCTTAGTGATCACAGTGGGCTCACGTGGTGATAATTATCTGCGATAGAATCTCCTCATGGTAAGAACCTTGCCTATTTTTTGGCTTCCATTAAATACTGTGGTCCTTTTTCTAGTGGAGTTGTATTTTTAGATGGAAATTGTTTTAGCAATTAATTATAGTTAAATTTAAACTGTTGTGTTCTCCTTGAGCCTATAAAGTTGTATTGTGTCAATACATATGAAGTGAGGCCGGTAATGACCCTTGGGCCTAAATAGACGTTGCACTGGTTTTAAATACTGTGTGATACACGTGGAATAAACAGGTCTTGTACAACTAGATAAATTTAATGTTTTGACTGAAAACTGCTCAAAGCATGGAAAGCTTAGATTTAAAAAATTCTAACTAGAATGACTTTAACAAAACAATAGATTTCCAAGTTGGTTACTCAGAAAAGGCTCTTCCTGTCATTGGGTAGCAGAATTCACCAAGCATTGATGTTTACCTCCAGATTTTTCATTAATTTAAAAAAAAAAACTGCCTATTTACATGTAACATGTTTAATTTTCTCTTAATTTTTTTCTAATATAAATAAACTATGCCAGCCTGGAACAAGTTCTGTTATTTTGCCCACTCTGCACATGTACAATAATAAATTGAATTCCAAATTTTCACATAGAAGCTGCACTAGAAGTGAATTTAGAATTAAGAAGAGATCCACATAGCTGTGTTATGTTTCTATAATCAAAGAATTTCAAGAGTTCTATACAAGGGCTGATCTGGACACAAGTGCAAGACACAGCTGTAGATTAAAAAATTAAGATTTGTTTTCTCCATGGGAACAACGTAAGCAAAGTCGGGATGGTGATAGAAAGTGAGCATTTTCTTGGTCAAGCTATTTCTCTTTCAGCCTTTCTCTCTACAGGCTCTAAAGGCAGGTGGTATATATGAAAGAAGAGGGAAATGCCAGTACGCAAACAATAAGGTTGTGCATTCAAAGACTCTTTAATTGTTGAGCCACACTAGATACAACAGTTCTAATTCTATAGGTCTCTATCAGATATGTAACAACAAATTATTTTTCTCAATTAATGACAGAATCTGATTTTATTTAAGGTCACATTGATCCAAAAAATGGTTCATAAGCTTTCAAGAACTGCTTTTAAACTTCTAGACAGAATGAATTTTTCACTATCTGTGAACAACTTTGATTTTAAAAGTTGTAGAAAGTATAGAGATGAAGCTAAAACATTCTTCACCAGATGATAGAGTGAACAAAGGTCTGCTTACATGTCAGATTATCTCTCCCTGCATATGTATGCCAGAAGCATCTTGCTCTTACATGTCCTTCTTTCTCTAAATCCTTTCTTCTTAGCATATCCTCTTTTCCCTCTCCTTTTGACATTCCTCCCTCTGTGTGTCTCCATCTTTTCCTTCTGCAGTAGTCTGTTTCGGGTTGTCTTTGATCATGAGCTGAGGACAGTAATCTACTGGAAGCCAAGTGTTTATATCTAGGACAGTTGAGAATTGGGTCACACATGATTTCTGCTGCCCTAGGCCCACATGGGCACTACCTCCAAGTTCCTTTATGATTGCCTCTCTTTAGTCAACAATGATTTGGCAGAATGCATTTAAGTGTCCAGCCAAGTGTCAAGGTGATATCATGGAAAAAACAGATGTCCTGTAAACTATGCAGTACTTTCTCAATTGCATGGCAGCAGGCCAACTTAAAGGAGATTAGAATAGCAGGCTTTTAAACTGCATTGAGCATCTACTGTATGCTAAAAAATTATAATAAAAACGTGAATTCGGATAAATATAAATGTTTTTAGCAACTTTGTAGCACACATTAATATTCTATTAGGATCACATGCAACTAGTTTTTCTCTTTAAAGAGAACAATATATATTTCTTATTTTTATATAACTAAAACATCTTAATTTTTCCATATTTCCAAAACTTTCTGTTCAATATCTCAAGAGAGATGTTTTGACATTCCTCTTTTAAGAAGATATCTGTAAATTTTTATTCACAGATATCTTCATTAAAACATTGACTGGGCATGCTAAAGTGAGTACATTGCAAACTGACAAGCCAATTATTGACAAAAAGGCATAGAAAGAAACCACAAAGTTTAAGAAAGTTCAAATCAACTACAAAGCTTTGCCATTGCAGTTTCAATTAACACATTTTAAATCACAGCCTTCAAAAATTAAATAGCATAACATTTTTTTTTGGAAGCTACATGATTATTTCTGCATTGGGTCCTTTAAATTTTTTTCATTTAGGTCTATAGTACATGGTAGATTACACAAATAAAGTCCACCGAAGTGTGTTACTCCTATTTGACATTTCTCACCAAAGCTTACATACCAATCAATTCTGATAAGAAGGCTTCCGCAAAATGCCTTCAGTTTACACATTTCTACTGGTTATCTGTTTTCATTTGTGCCTTGAAACCTAAATTTTGTGGTGCAACAAAAGGTTAGGGTTTAATTTTCCACTCATTCCTTTTTATTTCTCTTTTGAGGCCATTTCTCCTCATTCATTTAGAAACTTGCTGGAATCTGAAGCTCATGGAGCATACTGCATCCTCTCAGTTTATTGACCCAAGCATGAATGTCTGAGTTTACATGACAACAGCTACATGTTTTGCAAATTTATAGATTTTACAAGCTACTGTGGACATTAAATCTCCGATGACTGGGGCAGAAATGCAAAAATAAACACAAGTAATATTCAACCAATAACAAATATACAGCATTAAAAACCTAACTCCTAAAGTTTTAGATAGCATCAAAGGTATTACCTTCCTACTGAGGCTGTTTCTAATGGGGAACTTTTTCATTGAGCTCTAAGTTGTTGATGAAATGCATTTGACTAAGCAAACAAAGAACATAGTCATCGCCTACTGTACTTATTGCCAAGAAAGGTGCCTTTTCTATAAATTCAATGATTCACTGGCATAGGCATAGACTGTTTTAAACTTGACTTGCAACACACATGTGTACAAGCATCTGCATGTTAGTACTAGCATTGTGAGCATGTCAGCTAAATATTAGCATTTAGCTCAAAGCTGTCCCCAGGAAGATTCCATGATATAGCTACTGTGAAAAAGCAAGTATAACTGCAACATCATAATTTAAGGCAGTTTCACAACATGATGGGCATGATTGTTTACGTTTAGTTTTCTAGTACTGGCTTTATAAGAATTGCTAGTAATAGAATGTAACCTACATATATACTGGGTCTCAAGTGACCACTGTCTCTGCTTCTTTCTATAACAGCCATTTCTCAGAACACCCCATTCAACCACTTGATGATCTTGATGTTGAAGGCGCTAGTGGTGGAACAGTTCCTTACTTAGGTTATATTTCCCTTAACCTTAAGTTTCCAAAAGGCTTCGTTGAAACTGACCTTGAAATCTCTACTTTGGCATTGGTTGTTCCAGACATACGTACCAGCCATGATCTTCCTGTTCTAATAGTGACATTTGCACTTGATGTCTTGTACGATGAACACTGCTATGGGAAAGACCCAAATGATTTGTCACCTGTTGATGACTACAGACAGATCCTTTGTACTCTGAATCTAAAAAAATAAACAAGCTCCACTGGGAGGATTGGATTGGCACTTTTCAAAGGCAGAGAACAGAAAATCATTCCTGCACAAGGGAGAGTGCTTCTAGAGGGTTATGTCAAGGCTAACATCACAGATGAATGTGCTATATAGGTTACTACCCTTCACACTTGGCCACGACCCCAGACACTCAGTGAGCTTAGGTCATTCCTTGGCTTTGCAGGATACTACCGCCGATTTGTTAAGGACTATTCAGTGATATTTAAACCCCTGAATGATCTTACCGGTGACTTTCAACCATACAAAAAGGTCAGAAAAACAGCCCCTTCCTCTGCTGGTTACTTTAACCCCAAGGAGCCCTTTACTGATCGGTGGACACCTGCTTGCCAAGAGGCATTTGAGACAGTCATAGATAAGCTCACTTCTGCTCCTGTCCTTGGATTTGCAAATCCAAATCTACCTTACATTCTTCACACAGATGCCAGTGCATCCGGGTTAGGTGCTACCCTCTACCAAAAACAAGATGACACAATGTGTGTTATAGCGTACACCAGCAGAGGGCTCTAACCCAGTGAAAGACGCTATGCAGCTCACAAGCTAGAATTTCTAGCACTGAAATGGTCCATCATGGAAAAATTCCACGACTTTATTTATGGGCATACATTTACGGATGTGACGGACAACAACCCGTTAATGTATGTACTAAAGTCTGCCGAACTTGATGCCACCAGTTACCATTGGCTGGCGGCTCTTTCCACATTTGACTTCAACATTACGTATCGTGCTGGAAAGAACAACCAAGATGCAGATGGCCTTTCTCGACGCCCTCATGACACTCTTCCAGATGATGATGAATCTCTTGAGAAAGAGAGAATCAAACAATTTGCTTCCCATTATCTCCTTTCTCCCACTGACCAACTTGGGTTACCATCAGACGCAGTCATGGCTGTGTGCAGCCGACACCTACTAAGTGACACTGACAACAACTTCCCTGCCCTCACATTGGTGGAGTCGCTAACATTACATGTGGATGCAGTACCTGCAGCGTATGGAGACACTAGGATGCTCCCTTATGCCTACCTTTAGTGGGGAGGATCCAAAAATAATCAGAGGTCTGATCTGGTAATTAGACAACTTGTCAGTCTGTCAGAATCTGGAAATAGGACAAATCACAATTCCAACCCTGAGCTGTTGGAGCTTAAGCTAATGCTTAAAGAGTGGAAACGGTTAGAACTGAAAAATTACCTCCTCTACGGGATGCAGCAATCAGAGGGTGACACCACATACCAGTTTGTGGTCCCTAAGTCTCTAAGGCCCTTCATTCTCACTTGCCTTCATGAAGATATGGGGCATATGGGCCTAGATAGAACCATTGACCTTGTTTGTTCAAGGTTTTATTGGCCAAAGATGGCTATGGATGTAGAGAAAAAGATCAAGTCATGTGGACGCTGTGTTAGGAGGAAAACCCCTCATGAAAAGTCTGCACCTCTTGTGAGTATTGAAACAACTCGTTCCATGTAATTATTGTTCATGGAGTATCTGTCTCTGTAACCCGACAATAAGAACACCAAAGACATCTTGGTCATCACAGACCACTTTACGAAATATGCTGTAGCCATTCCAACAAAAGATCAGAAGGCTATGACGGTGGCCAAGTGTCTTTGGGAACAGTTCTTGGTGCATTACGGGTTTCCAAAAAATATTTTAGGTGATCAAGACAGAGGTTTTGAATCTCAGCTCATCCAAAGCTTTGCAGTGTTGCCGGCATTAAGAAGCTCAAGCCCTTACCACCCAAGAGGGAACCCTGTTGAAAGGTTCAACCAAACCCTCCTGGGCATGCTAGGCACGTTGAACGAAAAAGAGAAAAATCCCTGGCGTGACTTTGTAAAGCCACTAATTCATGCCAACAACTGCACCAAGAGTGATGTCACAGGGTTCAGTCCATATGAACTGATGTTTGCGCGCCAGCCAAGGTTACCTGTAGACATTGCATTTGGGTTGCCTGTCCAGGGTGATGGTGCTAAAAGTCACAACCAGTATGTGTAAAACCTGAAAGCTCGTCTTGAGGAAAGTTACCAGATCGTTTAAAATTCCAGAAAGGTTGCTGAACGAAACAAACACAGGTTTGACAATACAGTAAGAGAGTCAACTCTCCAGGAAGGAGATCACGTACGATAAATGGGAGTCAACTGTGTTCAAAGTCTTGAGCAGAATGGGAGACTTACCAGTTCACACAGTACAGCTCATTAATGAAGATGGTCCCACTCGAACACTGCACAGGGATCACTTATTACCTTGTGGGGATCTGGTTGATGAAGGGGAGGTTGAGCAATATGAAACCAAAGATTCAGTGCCAGGGCTAGTCAACCTCAGCTCCAAGAAGCTTACTCAGAGTCTGACAACAACTGTCCCATTGAGTTATCATTCCTGAGAAGAGGGTTGTTCAAATCTATGAAATCCCCAAGGACAATGATCCCACTGTGGTTCTAGCAGTGTAGGGTATCTGTCCATCAGGTATGCCCATGACCTCTGATTCTAAGGATGCCCTTGTTTCTGGAAATCCCTCTGTGTTCCCTACAGAGAAAGGGGGGAACCTCCCTGAAATGGCCCCAGAATATGAGCCAGAGTTTTCAGTGGAACCCGTCCTTATGGAAGGAGGTAATACTGGATTGGATCTGACTGAGAGAAACTCAGACAGTCCTTGCAATGACATACACTCCACATGTCACGAGGACTCTGGGAATGATGAGATCTTTGATGGCAATCAGTCGTTAAACAAAAAAACAACCAGAGAGAGAACTGACCAGAATGAGGAAAAGGGAAATAGCTATGATCTAGACACAAGGACAAATGATCCAAGCATGACCACTCGCAGGTCTGAACGACCTACTCAACCCCCCTAAGCGTTTCAATTATGATCAGTTAGGCAAACCCTTTATCTCTTTTGCTCCGTCTCTTAGACAGCTTTAACAGAGTCATTGAAACTATTAGCGAGTATGACAGCTTTTCAGTAGTTCAGGACATATGGCATGAAAGGACTCCTTCAGATTCAAGAAGGGAGGGTGTAACCTGCATAGGAAATCAGGCTACTAAACCCAACTATGTAGTTTGATAGAGGTCCGTGCTTGCGTGACGTCACTTCCTGTCACAAAGAGACAGGAAGCTGCAACACAAGACGAACAGAGACAGACACAAGGCCGACAGTCACAGACGTAATTTGACTGTGTGCAAAACAGAAAGGACAGTGACAGACCACAGACTACAGATTAAGCTCAATTTTAAGGGACTGAATTAATTATTTTCTTTTCTTTTACTTTGTGGCGCCTTTCTTTGTTTATTGTAAAATATAACAGAGCTGTTAAAAAGCATATATATATTTTTTTTTAAAGCATTAAAGTGCTAACTGTTCTAACCAGCACCCGCTCCTTTGTGAGTATATGTTAGGTATAACTCCTATAGGACCTAGAGCGATGTGAGTATCTCCACCAAGAGGTAGGGCAGAGGTGCTACAATAAGTTTGCATTTAGCTTAAAGCAGTTCCCATAAAACAGCTAACAAGTCTATATATGTTTCTAACTTCTAAGTTGTTTTGAATAAAACTGTGTGCCAAATGAATGTGATGTAAACATTTAAAAGGGTGTTTTATTGGTAATCGTTTCATTTTAAAAGTTATGAGTACATTCCTGCCAACTGTCACGCATTTCTCACGCTCAAAAACACATCAAGAGCAATGTCGGAGGGGTTAATCGGGAGGTTCGAGAGGATTCCCGGTGGGCCACACTCCTGGGCCGGAGAGCCAGTGAAAGAAATAAAAAAAAAATGAATAGGTGGGTATGTGAAAATGGGTCCACGCTTATATCTAAGTAATTATCTGAGAAGAATACATAGTAGTGATGTGCGGCTCAATACTGGAATATCTATTCCTCCTATACCAACATTTACACAACTAAAAACTTTGAGCATTGGTAGGTACTACAAGGCGCAGTGTCGTGTCGCAGCAGCACACGGTTCATTCACTGCTCAGTGATCAGTTCGACACGCAGTGGAGTTATTTCGGCTTCACAAACAGCAACAAAGTGCAGTTTGATGTGTGTGTGAAGAACACAAACCCCCTTAGACATCTGAGAATCTGTCATAACACAGAAGCAGAGGTGAAGAGGTTGTGATGAGGCGAACTAAAGTGGAAAGGAAGAGTCCTTTGGTGTTGCAGGCAGGTACTATAAGAGGGAGAAATTGCAGAGCGGGTGGATTCTGTATGTGTAGCAATGTCACTGGTTTATGGGGAAGTGATTTATATTTACCTGCTAATAGGTTTAAATTTTTGCAGTTATGTTTAAACAGCAGAAGCTCTCGGCAATCTTAAAACTAAGGCTTCTTGTTTTTCTTCAAATGTGCAGTGATAAATGTTAGCTACTCCGGCATTGCTCTGGAGTTATGCATAAGTTATGCCTGCAGAGACTGTGAGGGCTGTTGCTAGATATAGAGCTCTACAGGGCCCCCACTATTTAGATCACATTTTTTATTATAAAGACCTAGTTTATTGAATGAGCAGCACTATGTTTCATCTGCTTGCCTTTGCTAACCCGACAGTTACTGCTCCTTCCAAAAAACTGCTGCTGAAACTGAAACATTAAATAATATAAACAATAACAATAATATGGTTGTGATAGACTTGGTGAAAAAAAAATCCTTTTTTTTTTTTTGTTGTTGTCAACAAAAAGTGAAACATGCAAATAGAGATTTATAATCTAATCATATTATCATGTCCAGATGATCACTGGACTCATGCAGGCAGTTAAGTTATTCAGTTTACAATCAATCATCTGTAGCTGGTTGTGATGCTTTGCTTCTGTTGCGCATCGAAGATCTGTTTGTATACCTTTTGTTACATTTTGTTACTCCTGAGTGCCTCATTTCTTGCTGCCGGGCAGCAAACGTTTGGTTGTCTTCACCAAATCAAAGTTGGCAGCCCTGTAAGTATAAGATTGCCCATCCTCAGTTTCTACATTATGCTTTGCCTATGATATCAGTCAGAAAGATAATAACGTGGTGCTGAGCAAAAGATCTTCAATTTATGTTTTCCCTTATTTATCCAATTAAAGACAATACACACTTCCAGTAAAACTTTGGGTTCATGAGTTTAAACTCAGTGATTGAGAGAAAAAAAACACAAAAAAAACTTGGCATTATCAGAAGAAATTATATGTGGCTTAATGGATTATGCAGTACAGGCCTTTTTTGTTTAAATAGTAATTGCATTTTGTGTTAATTGTGCTCAAAATTAACGTGTTGGTCTGAAAGCAAAAAAAAGCACCACAACAGTACTTAAAAGGAGATAGAAAAGCAGGCGCCTGGCACAAAAACAAAAGAAAAGGTTTTTTGAGGGAAAACTCAAGGGTGTAATAGTACACAGCACATCCTTCCATCAAACAGTTTGAGGACAATTTTGCAAAGTCACCAAAAAAACACACAAATTGTTTAGAAAATGCTCTTGCTCAGTCTCCTAAAGGAAACCGAAGCACCAATAGTCTGCCATTACCTCCTCTATGTGTTTTGTCACATTTATATGTGATAAATAGTGCTTTGGAATTTGCCTGCGGACACAGCTCAGCAGGACGCCCAGCTGGGTTTTTGGAAAAGTAATACTACTGCTGAACAGTAACAGACTGAACTGGAAGAATTTTAGCGTTTTGTAAAACAAAGTTATAATGTTAGAGTAAAATGCTTTTCAATTGCTCTTTCCTTACCCCACCAGGCAGGCCACCCACAGAAAGCAGCTCGCTGGTCTGGCAGCCTGCACAGTGATGTCAGAGAGGACAGAGGCA
This sequence comes from Rhadinocentrus ornatus, assembly GCA_037177495.1. NCBI lineage: Eukaryota > Metazoa > Chordata > Actinopteri > Atheriniformes > Melanotaeniidae > Rhadinocentrus > Rhadinocentrus ornatus. The sequence continues at coordinate 11,367,921 of JBAMHW010000014.1, read as the reverse complement.
CATGTGCAACCACAGATGTGCCGGTAATTATGGGGGGAATGAATAGTGATGCTTTAAGAGGAGATCGGGGGCAATTACAGTGATTTAGAGCAATGGAGCCGGGCCGTGAACGCACACCTTATAATTACAGGCAAAATCTCACTGCGAGCACGACATATTTGTCATGTTTGCATAATAAAACGAAGGTTGATGTGGGATGTTTATCTTTCAATATTTAAAGGTCCTGAACCTGTTTCTTACTGCTCCTGCTGTTGTTGCTGTTGTTGCAAATTACTTTGAAGGAGCTTGGTGATATATTTAGCCGCTAATCAGACTAAATTAATCTAAAGTCATTTGGAAATTTTGTTGCAATCCTATTGCTTGCAGGAATGCATTAGATAGGACTGTGTGTATCCACAAGAGGCTTAAACAGGGATATATTTTCATCTGATTGCCACACCCATCAAGCACAAATGAAGATTAATGAACACATGATGGAGGACTGAAAATAATAATATTCCTGTTGTCTTTAGGGCTCTAATTTGTTTGAGAACATGCTGTCACGCAACAGAGGGCTTATTGGCATTTGCTAATGGACTGCTCATCGCAATGGAGACAAGAAGGGGGGCATCTGTGTACACTGGTGGGGCCACAGGCTGTAAAGAGTAAGAATGAAAAGGGGACTGGCAGTTTATGGGTTTTTAAGAGCTATTTAAGGCAACTGCAATGAAGAAAAACTTATACGTAAGAATGTGTTAGCAGGAGCAAGCTAGTGTATGCGAAGGAGGGTTGGCAAATTCCCTAAATAACTTGTTCATTGATCGTGGCAAGTAGATGCAGTATTGATAGTGTTGTTCACCCAGAGGGCCCAGATCCACTAATAATTAATTGCGATTGAATAAGGAGGCAGGGCGTCTATACTGCAATGCAGCTCTACATGGTACACAGGAGATACTGTGTGCATGTTCAACCCTGGATCCTATGTAATGCCAATTTGTAAAAGCAATTAAATTATTAAGATAAACTGATACTGGCCCAGTTAAGGGGCTTATTAACAATTGGGAAAATTATGAAAGAGCCTAACTAACAAATGTATGTAAAAAAAAAAAAAAAAAAAAAAAAAAGTAATTTTTAAAAAAGACATTCTTTATAATATATATATATATATACATACACAAGAATTTATTTATAAAATAACTGGGGTTTTTTCCAAACATTTGTGCCACATGTGCTTGTATCAGAACCTTGACCCACATTTTTTTTTACATGTTTTATGCTGCACTTAGACAAAAAGACAATTTTCTGTTATATTTAAAAGACAAGCAGTTGCTTTGACTTTAAGATGATGTATTACATCAAAAACAAAACTAGTGTTGCATCTGAATCTTGCTTTTCCTTTTTAACCAAAACCTAATCACACATTTGATTAGGTCATCTTAGTCATCTTCCAACTCTACATTCAATTTCATGCATTTTGCATCTGAACTGAAACTGTTTTTAAAAACAGCCGAAATCTGTAACCACTAACTTATATCACTCTGAATTTCAACCATCTGTATTTTCTTATGGTGCTGAATAAATGTATGTTTGTTTTGTGTCTGAGTGAAATGAAGAGTTCAAGAAGCATAATGACATTTTAAGGAGTGTCTCGGCTTAAGCACATATAAATAAGAAAATTGAAATATAACAGGCCTGCATAAGTAAAAATTAAAGATATGAAATATATAAGAACACTATATTTATAGAAAATGAGAAAGTATTCACAGCAGACAGTAATATTTACAGGGTGGAAAAAGTCAAGGTCATTTTCTTTGTGTAGCACACTGAGTAGGACACCCCTGGCCTCATCTACGAAGCACTTTGAGTATAAAGTGGTTTTAGGTGGATTCTGTTCGCCACCAGGACAAACCACCTACACGACCAAACCCAACTTCTTTCACCAAGATAGGGCCAAATTTAGAATTTTAAAATAGCGCCATAAATAATGTAGCATTAACACATTCAGTACAGAATTCCTTGGGGGCACCACCCTCTCTAGAGGGAAAACTGATATAGCTTGAATCATTAAATAAATAAATCTCAGACACTACTCGTAGAATTATCATGCAAATTGACCTTAGGATCACACAAGGAAAACACAAAGAACAGTTAAAATAATGATACATTTATTAACTTAAGATAAAACATAAAAACATTTAAACCATGAACAGAAAATATGCGATAATAATAATGTTTAACCGAAATTTGTATTGTGAAGAAGTGTAAAAAATGAAGCATGAATTAATCAAACTGTGGTGTTCATACCAAACTTATGAAAGAGGATTGGTCCTTGTCAGAGGGATGGCCATTGTTAGGCCTATTTTAAGGGTCTAACTTGCTAGCTCTGTTAAGTCCACCAACTGGAAGAAGATGCCGCTGAACACCAACAAAGAAGAATCTGCCAGAACGGTTTGCGTTACTGCCCAGTGATTGGCTACACTTGTAAGTGACTGGCATGAGTGACAGCCTATCATTACAGACTTTTTGAGGCCGCAAAGAAAAGAAGCACATGCGTTTTTGCGTAAGTTAATTATTCTATTTATTTTTTTATTCTGTTTTGCACTTACTGGAGGGCTTTGTAATTTTGTTGCACTTGTTGCAATGACAATAAAGTTCTATTCTAGTCTATAAAAGCAGTTTTTAAGTTAATAACAAAAAATTATCTTTAAAAAGATAATTGGATGTCTTCTATATAAATGTAATAAAATTCCAGGGAAGATGAAAATGTTTTTATATTTTGTGTCATAATTTAACCTTGCATTCTAGTTGATAATGGCACACTTGTTGAGAAGAAATTTTCAAACTGGCACTCCATGTCACAAAAATTGCAGTTAAATTAGGTATGAGGATGTCGTGCAAATATTTGGCATTTCTATTATTGTATTCAGAACTCAGCAGTAGCTTGAGGTCGGGGTAACTTCCTTCATGTCCCACACAGCTTTGTGTCTTAAATCAGAGGTCCCCAACCCTGGTCCTTAAGGCCCACTATCCTGCAGTTCTTAGATGTTTCCCTGCTGCAACACACCTGATTTAAATTAAACAGCTCTCTGACAAGCTCTGCACAAGTCTGCTAATGAGCCATTAATTTGAATCAGGTGTGTTACAGCATGTAGACACCTAGGACCTGCAGGATAGTGGGCCTTGAGGACCAGGGTTGGGGACCTCTGTCTTAAATAACATTACATTAACTTTAAATCATTACAATAACTGCTCTTCAAAGTTGCTTTTAACTCATTGTCATCTTCATTTCACTATTAGCTGACAGGAGCAATTGTGGATATCATCTCCAGAAAACCAATATCAGTGTTTGGATTAATGTTACAAATGTTCTTTTTTTCCTTGTCTTGGAATATCCGATTTAGACATTTGTGAACACATTTATAAATTATAGGTTGTCCAACCCAGTTGTGTACCTAGTTTGGTGTAATATTAAATTCTGAAGGTTAAATTCTGAGCTAATTGTCTATTAAGCTTCTCTGTCATTTTTTACAAATGATTTCAATAATTAAATAACTTATTTTGGCATTGAATTGTAATACAGGTAACAATTCTTATTTGATTAAACAAAAGCAAAAAAAAAAACATTTAAATTAGTAATTTTAATTCCTTAAGTCATCTAGTTAGTTTCTGCTAACATGATTGTGCGGGGGAAAAAAACGTAACAGGTTAAAAGAAACTAAAATCTGGGTTAAAAGGGGAGACTGATTAAACTCTTAAATATCTTTGTAAATGCTTGATACACATTGGGTATAGCATTAGGGCACAAAGGTGTTAATAGTGAAATAAAATTTTTACAACCTTGTTTGTACTGTGTAATTAAAAAGAAATAGAAAATAAAAGTCCATTAGGCTTCAAGAGTCAAAATTCTGCTATTATGTTGAGTAACTTAAGAGTTAATAGTTCAGATTATTATTTTTTTTCCTTCTAATTATATTGGAGTATGGTATACAGGCTGTATTATTAAAGTAAGTAAAGTAAGTAATTAAAGTCAGGGCTCTAGACTGGGCCAAATGGTCGCACTTTGCAACTAAAATGTGAGATAGTGCGAGTGAACTTTTCATCTACTCGCGCAATGGCGACCAATACATTTGCCGGTCTTTTTCTTGTAGTAGTTATAATTGAATTTATTTTGTCGCAAACAAACTTCTGCTCCCCTCTAAAGCCCAATAGTTTCCAGTAATGCGCAAATTAGCTTCCGGTTTGCCGACTTAAACTAACTTTAATGCGAGAAAAGGAGACTAACACCAACGAAGAAGACGACGGCCAATGTGCGTGTGAGTGGGGACGAATGACCAGTGTGACTGATTGGCTTACGTGTGAAAAGAGTCTTGGGGAAATTTACTCAGTGTTGCCAACTTTTAGCGAGTTTTCAGACCCCTCTAGCGACTTTTTTTATTTTTCAAAGCGACTAAAGACAAATCTAGCGACTTTTTCAGGTATTATTGGAGACTTTTGGAGACTGACTTGAATAAATGTAGTTTACTCTTCCCAATGAGGAGCGGATGCTGCGCAGACCCCTCCTCCGTCCAAAAGCACTCATCATCATCAGCTCCCAGCTGTATTCAGAGCAGACGGCGTTCACCTCTTTTTCATGACCAGGCTAAAGTTAAACGTACAAAGCTGCTGCTGGTTGAGCCTACCCTGGCTTACCGTCAGAGTAATGTCTATTAATAAAGAGTGTGGACAAAAATATTTAATAAGTTAAAAGTGTTGTGACATGTTCCAAACTCCTAATTAAAACAACAAAATACAGTTAAAAAAAATGAGCTAAAAAATAAAGGAAAATATTGAGAGAAAAATGTTATTTGTTTTATTTTTTTTTGTTTGTTTGTTTTTTTTTGTTTGTTTTTTTAGTTAGTTTTTTTTTAGTTTTTTTTTAGTTTGTTCGAAACATTTTTAGGTTTTTCAATTTTTGCCTTTCCCACGACATCCCTCTTTATGGCAGCATCCCTTACAACTATATGTAGTAGGCTGATTATGCTAATTAGCGACTTCTAGTGACTTTTAGGACAGCCAATAGCTACTTTTTTTACTGAGGAGTTGGCAACAGTGGCTGGAGAAGAGTATCAGTCCCTGAAGCAGTTTATTGCCAGCAACTACATGGACAAGTTAAACCATGCCCTATGGGGGATGATGGTGAAAATAGTTGCCATTCTGCTTTGACTACAAAGTGAATATCAAATCATCAACTCTGATTTGATTTGACAAGTTCTATATCTACTTGTTTTGTATTAGCATTTATCTCAAGTATTTATCACTAATACAGTGAAAATGAGAGGAAATGTGAATATTTGCTATGCAAGGCGATTTCAGTGTGCGCTCTAAATTTTATGCTTGTGCTCCTAAAAAATTTAAGTTGGGGGCCACTGTGCTCCTTGTAAAAAAAAAAAAATTAGTCTGGAGCCCTGAAAGTATTGGCTGCTTCCCCAACAGCTCTTTATTTATACCATATGAACCAGTTATTTAAAACCTTTATTTCACCTCTGTAATGAGTCGCATACATGTTTGTTTGATTCTTTTTCAATTTTGGCCCTTCTTATCTGTTCATGTACAGAAGACACAACTTAAATTACTTTAGACAGTGTGTTTAAGTTTTGCATTTCTTCACCGACCACAAGTGATAAGAGCTGTTGGATTCATCTCTAACTAATGATGCTTTCACACCAGCCCTTTTTAAGCATATCCTAATTCATTTGCTCACAAAGTATGGTTTGTTTAAGGGGGTGTGAATGGGCAAACAAAACTCTGAACTAATTTTTGTTTACTGCAAAACGTCAATGCTATTTCTCCATTTTGCCAATGAAGTGTTGAGTTTCCCCCAACCAGAAGGAGACAACCCACTTGGAGAGAGTGCTGAATTTTACATCACTGAATTCAATTAATGGCAAAACTTTTAATGCCTAGGCATGAATATCTCTCAGGTATTGGCAAGGACCAAAGCCCAGACTAAATGGGCAAACAAGGACCTTTGCCACCTGAGACATCCCAAAATATCTGGGCTATCCTCAGCAATCCAGTTTTTCCATTTTGGAAAACATCCTAACACAGAGACAATAAAGCCTTACAAAGAGTGGTCTGTGCTGCAGAACAATGCAGCAGTTCAGCTATACCATCTCTGCAAGACATCTACAACAAGTAATCAAAGCTGCCAGGAAAATCAAGGATGTGTGCCACCCTGGTAGTGGTCTGTTCCAACTGTAAAATCAGGCAAAGGGTTGAGGAGAATTGTCAAAATGGAAAGGAGTTTCTACTCTCAAGCTGTAAAACTCTTACATGATGACACTCTCTGACACTCTTTATCATCACGCAGTCTGAAATAAAGAAATCAGGAGCTTATTTTACTTGGTGTTATAACACTTTTAACCATGCATGTGACATATAATCATTAATCAATAAATAAAGGCAGACTTAAGCCCACTAATTCTAAGGTGTTTCTTTTTAAGTCCAAACAGACTTGCAGAAAGAAATTACTTCAACTGTGTTTTCATCAGCCTCAAAATGAACGTGCAATCAGGGCAGGCAATTACAATCAATCTAAAACAGGTGTGCCTAAGTTATTAGCACTAATTACAAGCCTATTGGACAGCAAATCAAGTGTCCAAATATCACACTCCAAGCACAATCAATGACATAAACAAATATACTTCAAGAATACAAAGATAAAAGGTGAAAATATACTAAGAATGTCCAATTATTCCTAAATATGACAATAGAGACATACTCAACCATGCCACACTTCTATAGAATGTTCAACATACTAAATACAATCTCCCCAAAGTAGCAGAATGTTGATGTAAAAATATGATCATTTGTAAATGTAAGGAATTTTTAACCAGAAAAAACATTGTTGTTATTGATGTTATTTATGGAGAGATTCATGACAGCCAACAACAGACAATTTATATGTAAACTATATAACCTATTCAGAAGTTGGAAAAATTTAATTAAAAACCTAATTTTAAACTCAGGGAGTGTTTAAGATTATATGAATATATTTTTTAAAAATATATTTTTAAAAAAAATTTAAAAATGTTAAACATTCATTTTACACTGATATTATATCATGAATGTAAAGCATTTAATTAGAATCATACAATAATAAAAAATCCTTTTTCTCAGAAGCTAACAACAGTGGTGGGTATACCATAACATAATGTCAGTAATTTCTGATGGAAGTTGTCATCTTGTGCTAATAAAGTCTACATGTGAATAGTATGATTAAAAGGACTGTTCTAATTAAAAGCTGACATTGAATCAGAACATTAAGTTGTCCAATGCACTTCTTTTGTGGTTAATAATGTTAGAGGACAGCAATAAATACTTAAAGGCAAGGCAAGTTCATTTGTACATTTTATGTACAAGACAATTCAAAGTGCTTTACATAAAACATTAAAAATATTACATCAGAGTGCAGAAGATGCATAAAAAATACATAAAAAATATAAAGAGAATACAATTATAAAATAATTCAATTAAAATAATTAAAAGCAAGCAGAAGTCTAGATAAGTTAAAAGATACTGTGCAGATTTCATGCATAAGCTCATGAGAAACTAAATGTTTTCAACCTGAATTTAAAAATGTCTACATTTGGTGAAAGTTTAATCTCCACCAGCAGTTTGTTCCACTTGTTTGCAGCATAACAGCTAAATGTTGCTTCTCCATGTTGAGTCCTGGTTAAAACTCTAGCAGCAGTGTTTTGGGTGAGCTGTAGATCTTTTTGGGAAGTGCTGTTAAAAGACAATTACAGTAATCCATATGGATGAGTTTTTCCTCATCTTTTTGGGAAACAAACCTTTTAATTCTGTTGATGTTAGTGGCAGCTTTGATGTGGCTGTTGAAAGTCAGATCTAAGTCTATCAACACAAGGTTATGAACTTTGTCTGTGATTTTAACAGCCTGAGTCTCAAGATGTTGACCAATCCCGACCCTATTCCCTTTGCTACCAAACAGAATAACCTCAGTTTTGTCCTCATTTAATTGTATAAAATTCTCTCTCATCCGCTTGTTTATTTGTTACAGACACTGACACAGTACATCTGTTGGGCTGGTGTCAGAGACATAAAGTTATGTATCGTCTGCATAACTGACAATTAATGGTAATGTTCTGTAATATTTGACCCCAAGGAAAGTTGAGTAGAAGAGGTCCCAACCCCTGGGGGGACTCCACAAGTCATAATCACTCACCAAGATTCATAGCTGGTAACTCCAGCCTTCTAAGTAAGACCTGAACAAACTAAGCTGCAATGATCTTGAGGGAGGATGAGCGTGGACCCACTCGCAAACAGTTTAGGACAGGAGGCAAAAATGAAGTGTAAGACGAGTGATTTATTCCAGCACCAAAAAAGCAAGACTTGACATAACATGGTTCAACTTGAGACTAAAACTGTGAAAAAGGAACATGAAAAACTCTGACAAACCGTGATGCTGACGCCATGAGACATGCTGGATGAAAACCAAAGAAATAAAACTTTAACTCAAACCAAACCGACCAAGGTAAAACCAAAAGGACCTGACAAAGTATGACATGAACCATGGAGTATAAATACCAACACAAACAGGTGACATGCATGAGCAATTAGCCCAAGTGTCCTAATGAACCTAGAGCCTGAACAGAAACTTATGACCTACATACTAATTGAAAACATAGTAACCTGAGTAACACAAATTCTTAAAGCCGCAGTGTGTAAGAATTACTCCCATCTAGTGGTGCGCTAATATATTACAAGCAACTGAGTAGTCCTCTAATACACCCCATAAGCCAAACACACTAAATATGTTAGATACACAAATTAAATGTCCTGTGAAAGCATGATTTAGGAAGTCATGATGGATGAC